>VSMD01137678.1:0-50794 GCA_008750895.1 Mirza zaza | reverse complement strand
CCCAGGCTAGAGTGAGTGCCGTGGCGTCAGCCTAGCTCACAGCAACCTCAAACTCCTGGGCTCAAACAATCCTGCTGCCTCAGCCTCCCAAGTAGCTGGGACTACAGGCATGTGCCACCATGCCCGGCTAATTTTTTGTATATATATTAGTTGGCCAATTAATTTCTTTCTATTTATAGTAGAGATGGGGTCTCGCTCTTGCTCAGGCTGGTCTCGAACTCCTGAGCTCAAAGGATCCACCCACCTCGGCCTCCCAGAGAGCTAGGATTACAGGTTTGAGCCAGGCCGAGTATTTTTTTTTTTTGAGACAGAGTCTTGCTTTGTCGCCCAGGCTAGAGTGAGTGCCATGGCGTCAGCCTAGCTCACAGCAACCTCAAACTCCTGAGCTCAAGCAATCCTCCTGCCTCAGCCTCCCAAGTAGCTGGGACTAAAAGCATGCACCACCATGCCCAGCTAATTTTTTCTATATATATTAGTTGGCCAATTAATTTCTTTCTATTTAAAGTAGAGACAGGGTCTCACTGTTGCTCAGGCTTGTTTTGAACTCCTGGCCTCGAGGAATCTGCCCGCCTTGGCCTCCCAGAGTGCTAGGATTACAGGCGTGAGCCACCGCGCCTGGCCTAGAATTTTGATATGAGTCAGTAAGCAATTGATTTATTATGATCGCTGTGCAGTAAAAACTTTCTGCTAATGATAATCTGTATTTGTAGCCACTCCCCAGTGCTACCATCACCACCTCACCTCCAGCTCAGAACATCAAGCATTAGATTCTCATGAGGAGTGCACAACTTAGGCCCCTTGCATGAGCAGTTTACAGTAGGGTTTGCACTCCTATAACCATCTAATGCCTCTGCTGATCTGACAGGAGGTGGAGCTCAGGCAGTGATGTGAACGATGGGGAGCAGCTGTAAATACAGATGAAATTCTGCTCACTTGCCCAACACTCATCTCCTGCTGTGCAGCTGGTTCCTGCTGTGCAAGCCCAGGGGTTGGGGACTGCAGGGTTAGATAATAGTAATGCATCAATGTTAATTTCCTGATTTTGAGAATTTGTGAGTGATGAGGCATCATATGGGCAACCTACTCTCAGAAAGTTTGGGGTTGGGGGGAAAGGACTTCTTTGTACTCTCCCTGTAACTTTCCTATAAGTCTGAGATTATTTCAAAATAAAAAGGAAACCATATTATGGAGGGGGACAAAAAGTACCATTTGAAACACTGGAATGGACTACCAATGTCTTAAATGTATGATGAAATTCTGGAATTGTGGGCAGAAAAACAGCACTTGTAGAGGTAATAGTAGGAACTATTCTTTATTTACCCACACCCTCCAAGATCCTGCTGAAGACCTACCTCCTCCTAGAAGCCTACTTTAACTATTACAGCTCACATTCATCATCCATTCCATACCTGAGCTCAAGATACATATTGTTGGTATCAATTCCCTGGGACTAATCATATATAACCTGTGACTTCTCTTGTGACTCAGTCTCTTCTCCTGTGTCTTATATAAGTTTGAGTTCCTGTTTAAATCTTCTAATGAATGTTATCTCCCTAATTATACTGTAATCAATTCAGGAGCAGATACCATACATGATCTCTTTTTCTCACCAAAGTACCTAACACATGTTTTGCAATCACATTTCTACATCCCAAGGACTCTCAAGTAATAATTATTCTCTCTTAGCAAATATTTTTTCCATACCAACTATGTATCAGGCACTGTAAATAATAATTTCTTGTATGTATAGAATGTATTTCAGTTTATGAAACACCTACGCATACATTATCTCATTTGTTGTTCATGACAACTCTGTGAGGCAGGTGCTGCCACATGATAAAAATGCAGAGAGGAACTGTGATTTACTGAAAGTCACACAGCTGTTGAATAGCAGGATTGGGATGCCAACCTCGGTCTTCAGATTCCAAGTCCAGTGCTTTTTCCACTCGACCATAAGAAACAGGTTACAAGTCTGAACAAACTGATGGACATATGTACTATATTAGCTTTCTCTTGCTGCTGTAACAAATTACCACAAATTTAGTGGCTTAAATAACACAAAAGTATTATTTTACAATTTTGTAGAACAGAAGTCTGACACAGGTCTCAATAGGCTAAACTTAGAGAGTCAACAGAGTTGCAATCCTTTCTAAAAGGCCTAGAAGAGAATCTTTCTTCAACAGATTCCTTACCATTTCTAGCTTCTAGATGTTGCTCACATACTTTGATTTAGGCACCTTTCCTCCATCTTCAAAGCAAGCAACATTGTATCTCTGTGTGTCTTTTTTCCATAGTTACATCTTCCTCTGAATGTCTCTTCTGACTCTATTTCACTTTTAAGGACCCTTGTAATTATGTTGGGCCCACTCCAATAATCCAAAATGATCTCCCTATTGTAGGGTCAACTGACAAGCAACCTTAATTCTCCTTTGCCATATATCCTAACATATTCACAGATTCCAGAAATTAGGATGTGGACATCTTTGGGAGGCCATTATTCTGCCTATTATGTGTATGTTCTTCAAAGTTTCACTTCCTAAAGACCTACTGAGCACTTTCACACCACAACTCATGATGTGAATTGTTCTTCCATCTACTGAAAATCAATCATTAGATTCCCACAGGACAATTTGTTTACTGTTATAGTAACCTTTTAGCAATTAATTTCTGTGAAAAATAAGCCAGAGTTAGATTTATAAAAATTAGTATCCTCTGAATCCACTGGCCCCTCATTCAACAAATAAGGAAATTGAGGCCAGAGATGTTAAGTGAGTTGCCCAAGGACACACAGCTAGTAAGTGGCAGAGCAGGAATTCAAATTTAGGTCCCACTACAAATCTCACAGCTTTTCTATTACACCATTTTCTCACCAATAATGCTACTCCTAGGGCCTACTTCAAATTCCTGTCATTTAAACATTAATATATTCCTTTGGATCATCCACTTCTTGGACTGTCTTGAAAATGCAAATCCCTGGCTGGGCGTGGTGGCTCACGCCTGTAATCCTAGCACTCTGGAAGGCCGAGGCGGAAAGATCGCTCAAGGTCAGAAGTTTGAAACCAGCCTGAGCAAGAGCGAGACGCTGTCTCTACTAAAAACAGAAAGAAATTAATTGGCCAACTAAAAATATGTAGAAAAATTAGCCGGGCATGGTGGTGAATGCCTGTAGTCCCAGCTACTCCGGAGGCTGAGGCAGAAGGATTGCTTGAGCCCAGGAGTTGGAGGTTGCTGTGAACTAGCCCTGGCAACAGAGCCAGACTCTATCTCAGAAAAAAAAAAAAAAAAAAAAAGATGCAAATCCCTGCAGTACAGCCAAAACCATTACAGAAGACATTTGGCATTTAATGGATTTAATATCTGTAGTTTCTACTAATCAAAAATTATAAACCCCAGTGGTCCCTGACCTGGAATACTTTTTAATGTTGCTAAAAGGTCAGTTTAAATCAGTCCCTGTCACTCTTTGACCCTTGCCTACAAAAAAAAAAAAAAAAAAGAAGAAGAAGAAAAAAAAAATAAATAAATCAGTCCCTGTAATGCTGGTATGTGGGAAAATGTCCCTTACTAAATCAGCCTAGTCAATCTCCTAGCATCCAAGTCCTAACTTTGCTCTTCTCATTGTGTATGTGTCTTACTTGGAAATTATATTCTACAATGACATTTCTAAGGTAGGGGGTTTTGCAAAAATTTTCAGATGGATTCTTTGGTAATACTGAGGATCTGTTATAGTGACAAGAAGTTGTCATAGGTGGTCCCAAGTCAGCTTGAGAAGTAGTATGGTATAATAGAGAAAGAAGCCCTAATTTAAACTCAGGACTTAAGAGCCATATGACCTAGAGAAGATTATGTTATTTCTTTAAACCTCAGTTTCTTCTAAAAAGGGATATTAATTCCCATTTAATAGAGTTGTGAGAATTAAATAAAATGACTTATGTACAAGTGTGTTGTAAAGGAAAAGAAAAACATGTATGCTAGGTGTGTGCAAGAGTGTATAAGCAGACAGTTGTGAAAGAAAGGAAAAGCCTAGAAGGGGTTGGGTTCAAATCCTGACTGCCACTTGCATGATCTTGAACAAGTCCTAAATTCTTGGAAACTCTCTAAATTTTGATTTTTCTCATTATAAACTACATCCTTCATAAAGTCATTGTGACAATTAAACAAATTTATGCTCAAAGAGCACCTATTACAGAGGCTAGCTCGAAGTATATGTTCAAGAACTATTTGCTGTATATAAAAAGTATGGTATAAAGATCCTGATGGCTTCTTTACCTAATTCACTTGATGGTGGACTAGGTGATTTCTTGATCAACCACAAGATGGAGCTAGAGACACATGAGTGGATGTCTTGTTCCTCAACTGGAATCTTTGGAGTTAAGGGGGGAAAAGAAGTAGCCTTTCCATTGGGTTTTGTTAGAACAGATTCTATTTCCCTTTAAGCCACTGCCCATGTTCCTCTATGGGAATATATATATATATATATATATATAAAACTAATATAAAGAGAAAAAATTAGCCGGGCATGGTGGCACATGCCTGTAGTCCCAGCTACTCGGGAGGCTGAGGCAGGAGGATCGCTTGAGCCCAGGAGTCTGAGGTTGCTGTGAGCTAGGCTGACGCCACGGCACTCACTCTAGCCTGAGCAACAAAAGTAGACTCTGTCTCAAAAAAAAAAAAAGAGTTAAAACTGGAGATAAATCGCTGGAGATACGCTGGAGATAAATCATTAGGCCCTGCATTTTATATTGAAGAGTCTATATGGACTTTATCCTGAGATCAAAAGGAAGCCAACAAAGGGCATAAAGGTGGACAAGACAAGATCATTTCATGCTTTAGAAAGATCATTCTGGCTGCAAGATAAAGAATGGAGGAAGGCAAGACTAGGTGGAAGGTGTACTGGATATTTTCTGTTTGCATCTCCAGATACAGTAAGTCTTCACTTAACATGGTCAAGAGGTTCTTGTAAACTGCAATTTTAAGTGAAACAACACATAATGAAATCAATTTGACCATAGGCTAATTGATATAAACAAGAGTTAAGTTCCTACGGCATATGTCTAGTCACAGAACACCACTGGTCTTCTAAATAGAGACCCAAAACAACTCTGTAAGAGGAAATCAGAGTGCCCAGAGAAAACCTACACAGACATGGGGAGCACGTGCAAACTCCACATAGACAGTGGCCCCTACTGGGGATCAATTTTTTTCCTCATCAACGTTATAATGAAACCTTGAATGAAACTACATTCCTTGGGACCTGCTCTACTCACTCTACCCTACTCCACCTACTCTAAGTCCCAGAAGTTTGACCTGATGTGGGCTCCCAACAGGCTCCTATGCCTTCTAGCTTTTGGTTGGGTCCAGCATTGACAGATAGCAGCAGGAGATCAGACGTCAGGGGAAAGAGAGGTCTGAGCATTTATCCCCCAGCACCCTCTTTACTGAGTCATTGTGTGAGGATACTTCCTTCCACCAAAAGCTGTAGCTCTTAGCAGGCAGCACCCTCCATACAACTGCCCTCTTCAGATCCTCATAATCACTTCCTCCCCGTACCCCTATAACTCTTTGGGTAATAATGATTTCCACTGTTGCCAACACTGAGGGAACTTTGTTCCCCTGATCTTCCTAAACCTTGCACGCATTTTGTAAATAGTCCCTTTATTAAACCACTCCTCAAATTATCTAGTTTGTGCCATCTGTTTCCTGCCAGACTCTGGCTGATATAGAAAGAAACCAGTAATACATGATAGCTAAAATTTATTATACCCCAGTCATTCTTCTAAGCAATTTATATACAGTAATTCATTTAATGCTCATAGCAACCCTATAAAGTATCCCTCCTTTACAGATGTGGAATCTGAGATATAGAGAGATTAAGTAATCTTCCCAAATTTGCACAGCTAGTGAGGGACTGAGCTAGAATTCAAATCCACACAGTCTGTTTCCCAAGTGTGTTCTTAACCACTATGCTCTTCCAGTGAGGTAAGAGCTGATGGTGCAGCAATATCCATGGAATGGAGGAAACTGAAAGAAAGTAAGGTAAATTAATGCTAATTCCAGTGTAATATTGAGCATCAATTGGGATTAAGAGTCAATGAGATGTTTTGGTTATGAACACGGATTAGGAATGAGATGGACCCAGGTTCATATTTGGATCTTACTAGCTGGGTGATTTTAAGTAAGTCATTTTACCTCTCTGGGTTTCAGTTCCCTCATCTGTAAAATGGGACCGATAACACCTACTCCATGGAGTTGCAATGAGAATTAAAGAAGATAACTTCATACATTACTATACCTGGCACATTGTAGATGCTTAATAAACAAGATATTTAATTAATAAATAAATAAAAATGCTTAATAAATATTTGTTAATAAGTCAACCAAGCGGGACACAGGGCACCTGTTGGAATTTAGGAATGTAGCTCCAAAATGCCATTTTCTGTGGCTAAGGACCCTCCCTAAGAGCAAACCAGCGCCTCCTTTCTTTTAGATACCTGCAGTACTTTATGGCATGTCTTTAACTCTGATATTAGATTTATTGGTTTATATGTCTCTCTCCCCTGGCAAGCTCCACTAATCCTGATACATACCCTTATCCTTCGATACTATCATCAGATGTAGCACACAGTAAGTGCTCAATTATGTTTGTGGAATGAATGAATGACTCAGTACTCCTAGGAAATTATTCTCCTTTCCTGCTGTCATATAGATGAGAAAATTACTCTGCTGCATTATTGATTACTTTTGTTATTTATTCACAAAGCCTGCTAGGTGCTTAGTAAATATTTGTTAAAGGAATGAACTAACATCAAGCAATTACAGTAAATTGGCAGCCTAGCACAGTGGAGGTTGTAGAGTTAGATTAGCTGGATTCAGAGTCTGACTCTATTGCTGTGAAACATTGGGTAAGTTACATATTCTCGATGTCCCTCAATTTCCTTATGTGTGAAGTGAGGATGATAGAATCTTTCATAGACATAAATGTATTGTGAGAACTAAATGAGCTCATAGTGAAGGCTTAACAAATGTCATCCACATAGTATATGAAGCTCAGCATTATTCTGAATCTGTCCCCTGCCCCAATGCTAGGACAATGAATAGGTCTCAAACTTTAGACAGCTTGAGAAACAACTAGAAAGAGAATTTAAAATCAGAAATAAGATTTCTAAACTCACGTTTTGAGGAACACTGCACTGGGCCCTTAATAGATCAACTTTATTATTGAGATTGCTTGACATTGTGACTCTGCTCTTGAGTCTGGGACTGAGCTTTTCCTGCTTCTCATGAATTGGCCCCAGTTAGCCCTAAGTTTCACTCTCATGATCTGCTGCACGGCCAGTGTAATATTGTCACTGCCAGATGTTTCCTCACTGCTCAATGTCCCGGATAACGCACAAACTTCCATCTCCTAACCCTGGCTAGTTCCTCAGCCTGAAATGCTTTCTTTTCAAATTTTTCCTATTCTAATCTTTCCCATTCATCAAGATTTAGCTCAAACTACCTCCACTCCCTGGGCCCTTCACATGCACCTCAGAAGCCCTCCTTGGCTTTCTCAGTTGTACATCTCTCTTCTCCACATTCTGAGAAAAATAACTCCTTTATCCCTTACTTGTCTATCTGTGCTTCCTTCAAAAGCCACTTAAAGATTAAATGGAATGATGTTCATGGAAAATAAGGTCTTTCCAAGTTTATTTTCCAGAAGGGGTTCCATCCATCTTATATTAGTGACCAAGAGGGCTTAAGTCACAAAGCTTGTAACTGTAACTCTAATTCCAAAGATGTACCATGTTGTGAGCTTCTAGTCTTCATGAAATTAAGGAGCCCAGATGATTTTTGGACTAAAAATTAATACAATTATCTGTGTTTTTTGGGCCCAGAGTCTCTGCTAAAGAATAAGAAAATATGGTGGTAGACAAAACAATCTGTTTTAGGAATAGTCTTGGTTAAAGTTCTAGTTCCCTGAAAGCCACACCTAGCCTTTGTGACCACATTTTTGTATCCCTGAAATACCTACCAGTAGCAAAATGCTTTCTCCCAAGTAAGTACTTGCTACATGTATAATTGAACCATGGCCTGCTGATCCGTGTTCCTGATCTTCTTGCCCCACTGAATAAATACTAAGGCCTGAGGAGTATGGTTTACCTATTATGATGAAGTCTGTAAATATGAGACAAAAGGGAAAGGATAAAGGTGTGTGACCCTATTATGGACAGAATTGTGTTCCTCTAAAATTTATATATTTAAGCCCTGAAGCCTAACCCCTATTGTGACTGTGTTTGGAGACAGGACCTTCAAGGAGATAATTAAGGCAAATGAGGTCATAAGGGTGGCACCCTAATCCAATATAACTTGTGTCCTTATAAAAAGAGGTAGAAACAGCAAGGATGTGTATGGCAGAGAAAAGGCCATGTGAGGCTGTGCATGGGGGCTCATTCCTGTAATCCCAGCACTTTGGGAGGCTGAGGCAGGAGGATCATTTGAGGTCAGGAGTTTGAGACCAGCCTGGGTAACATAGCAAGACCCTGTCTCTACAAAAAGTAAGAAAAATTAGTGGAGCATGATAATGCATGCCTGTAGTCCCAGGTACTCCAAGGCTGAGGCAGAGGGATCACTTAAGCCCAGGAGTTTGAAGCTACAGTGAGCTGTGATTATGCCACTGCACTCCAGCCTGGGTGACAAACCAAACCCTATCTCTAAAAGAAAAAAGAAAGAAAAGCTATATGAGGATACAGCAAGAAGTGGCCACCTGTAAGCCACAGAGAGAGGCCTCAGGGAAAACTATACATATTAACAGCTTGATTTTGGACTTCCAGCCTCCAGAACTGTGAGAAAATAAATTTTCTGTTATTGAAAACATGAAGTTTGGGAGTAGGGACAAGAAAAAAAAAGGACATAAAGTCTTTGTGTTTTGTTATGGCAAACCTAGCAGTCTAATACAAACCCTCTTCTACTTTCTCATGTGAGCAGAATTTCCTCAAAGTGTGTTTGGTGAACTTCAGCGGAGTATTAATGGTATCCAGAAAAGAGGTTCAATGGTCAAATAAACTTGAAGGACACAGTACTAAAACAAAGTAAAGCAGATTCTTAATTTTTTAGATTAAATTTTTTAAATTAAAGAATCTTAGAATTCTAAGAATTTTAGATGCTTAATTTTTTTAGATTAATTTTTTGGATTAAATTAAAGCCAATTCTTTAATTTGCTAGCATATTTTCTGAATCTCTAGAAGGATAATGCAGTACACAGTATTTCCCAAAGTTGCTTGACCATAGGACCTTCTTCTCGCTCCTTTTCGGGGCTGTGCCTGTTCTTATAGGGCTAGTATTCTGTGAGGAGCAATTTGGAAAATGCTGATTTATAGTTTTGTTTTTCTTATGCTAATCTTCCTGTTCTTAAAACTATCCCATTACCCACCATCAGATGTTGAAGAAAGAACCCTGGGGAAGGCTATCTGATCATGTAATACAATGCTTTGAACAAATCATTCCTAGAATGAGGAATAACTCTCCCAGAGGTCCTCAGAGAAACGAATTGTTCATTGTCATTCCACCAAGCTTGTTCCTTTAAGGACCAAGCCCAAGCAAGAAGTTGTAATGATCAACCCGATGGAAGAATAGTTAAAAGGGAAGGGCTAAAATCAAATCTAACTTCCTACAAGTAAGTCAAACTATTAATACAACCTGGGAACCAAGACCTTAGTGAATACTTCTTGTTTTTCATTCCTTTTCTGTTTACCAAAAATTACTGGTAATAAAATCCTTTAAACAAAATTACTCTTTCTTCTTTATTTATATGTATATTTGGGGGTGGAGGCTCCTCCCAAAATTACTCTTTGAGTGTGCTGAGAAGAAAAAAGATGAAGAGAGAGTGTGTCGAATTCTGCAGCTGGATTGAGAGAGGGATGGAGTGGAGGGGAGGCAAAATACTCCAAAAGCAGTATGGTGGTAAACACAAGAAGAGAGCAAAGTAGACAGAGTCTGTGGCACTTCTAACAAACAGAAAGCATAAAAGAAGCGCTTCCTGGCTTGTGCAGTGGGCGTTAGTGTTTAAAAACAAAAAGTCTATAAGCTGGGCATGGTAGCTTATGTCTATAGTCCCAGTTACTCAGGAGGCTAAGGTAGGGGAATCCCTTGAGCCCAGGTATTTAAGACCAGCCTAGGCAACATAGCAAGAAACTCTGTCTCCAAAAAAATTTTAAAAAATAAAAAGTCTGAGTGAAGATGCCTCAAATCTCCATAAAGGATTAAGGAAATCCTGGGCCAAAGTTAGACATCCTCTCAGTCAATGTTCAACACATACTTGTTGAACACTTACTATGTGTAAGCACCATTTTAGCAAAAAACCAGACAAAAATCTCTGCTCTCACAACTTTACATTCTAGTGGGTGCTTATTATATTTTATTTTTATTGTAAAATATGTCATACATATAAAAGATGGTCCACAACATATAGGACCATATTAAAGAATAATCCTAAAGCAAATACACTGCAACAAACAGCCTACCTTAAGAAATAGAATATTACCAGTACATAATGAGTCCCCATGTGGCTTTTTTATATCAGGTTTCCCTCCCCATCCCAGAGGTAACTCCTCTCCTGAATTTTATGTTAATAATTCCCTTGTTTTTCTTTGTAAGTTTTACTATAGAATTTGTATATCTCTAAATAACATTGTATCAGCCAGAGTCCTGGCAGGAAATAGACAGCACTCTCAAATTAGGATAATTTGAAGAGAGTTTATTAAAATAACTACTTACAAAGCTTCAGGCAGGGTTTGGGATTGGTTTGCTCTTCCTTTTCCAATTCCTTGAGGTGATTCATTAGATTGTTGATTTGTGATCTTTCTGTCTTTTGGATGTAGGCAGTTATGGCTATGAATTTTCCTTTTATGACTCCTTTTGCTGAATCCCATAGATTTTGATAACTTGTGTTCCCTTTGTAATTTAGTCTGAAGGGTCTTTTGCTTTCTATCTTAATTTCCTCCTTGACCTATTCAGCAGTAGGTTATAGATACCAGCTTAGGCAAAGAATTTATGAAGAAGACCCCAAAGGCAATCATGGCAACAACAAAAATAAATAAATGGGACCTGATTAAATTAAAAAGCTTCTGCACAGCAAAGGAAACAATCAATAGAGTGAATAGAGAACCTACAGAATGGGAGAAAATATTTGCATGCTATACATCCAATAAAGGGCTAACAACCAGAATCTACACAGAATTCAAGCAAATCAGCAAGAAAACATCAAACAACCCTATTAAAATGTGGCCAAACGACATGAACAGAAGCTTTTCAAAGAAAATAGACTAATGGCCAATAAGCATATGAAAAATGCTCAATGTCTTTTGTTATCAGGGAAATGCAATGAAAACCACAATGAGATATCACCTAACTCAAGTGAGGATAGCTTTTATCAAAAAGTCCCAAAACAATGGGTATATACAACCACAACGAGTAAGATGTGCAATGTTTCGGGGATGGACACGCTTGAAGCTCTTACTCAAGGCGGGAGGGGGACACGGGCAATATGTGTAACCTTAACACTTGTATCCCCGTAATACGCTAAAATTAAAAAAAAAAAGTCCCAAAACAACAGATGTTGGCATGGATGCAGAGAGAAAGGAACACTTATACATTGTTAGTGGAACTGAAAACTGGTACAACCTGTATGGAAAGTAGTGTGGAGATACATCAAAGAACTAAAAGTAGACCTACCATTTGACCCAACAATCCCATTACTGGATATTTACCAAAAGGCAAAAAAGACATTTTATAAAAGAAAAAACAAAAAACACTTGCACTCAAATGCTTATGGCAGCATAATTCACTATTGCATAGATGTGGAAACAACCCAAGTGACAATCAATACATGAGTGGATCAATAAAATATGGTATATGTATATCATTGAGTACTACTCAGCCATAAAAAATGGTGAACTAATACCTTTTGTAACAACCTGGATGGAACTGGAGACCATCTTTTTAAGTGAAGTATCACAAGAATGGAAGAACAAAAACCACATGTACTCACTACTAAATTGAAACGTATAGATTAACATTCATGTACACATATGGTAGTAAAATTCAACGGTAATCAAGCAAGTGGAAGGGGGAGGGAATGGGTAAATTCACACCCGACGGGTACAATGCACACTATATGGATGATAGACACACTATAGCTTTGACTCAAACTGTACAAAAGCAATTCATGTAACCAAAACGTTTGTACCCCTGTAATATTCTGAAAGAAAAAAAAAAGCTATAGGCAGGATATGGTAAGAACACAAGAATAGGGTTTTATTCTGTGGCTAGTAACCTCAGATTTTACCACCCTAATACTGGGGGGGAGGGGAGGGAGTGGCTACAGGAAGTCAGAGACAAAGTGGGCTGTGTGGAGGGGGCCACCTGATAGGAGCGTAGACCTACAGTGGAGGGAACCCCAGACAACCCACAGCAACCCACAGTGCAACCACCAGAGAATAAACACCTGACCCCATTCTCTAATTCCTCAGTCTTTTCTTGTGCCTCCCATCAGCCCATCTAACCAAAAGTCAGAAGTCAGAGGAGCTCATTGACCCACTCCATGCAGCTCAGCCTCCTGGAAATCAGAGCAGTGAAGAGAGTGAATCTGGAGGAGCAAATGGAAGGTATCTAGCCAAAAATATATTGCTTAGTTTCACCTGTTTCAGTTTCTATAAATGGAATCATACAGTATGTATTTTTTTTTTTTTTTGAGACTGGATCTCTTCATATCGCCAGGCCTGATCTCTAACTCTGAGTTCAAGTGATCCTCCTGCCTCAGCCTCCTGAGCAGCTGGGACTATAGGCCTGAGCCACTGTGCCAACTTTAGTATATATTCTTCAATGACTTGCCTTTTTTTTCATTCATTAGAGTAGTTCAAGTGCATAGCTGTAGTTCATTCATAGTCAGTTCTGTATATTATTCTCTTGTATGCATTTACCACCATATCTTTATCCATTCTATAGTTGATGGACATTTAAGCTGTTTCCGGCTTTTTGTCTTTTAAAACAATGCTGATATGGACAGTCTTATGTATATCTCTTGGTGCAAGAATGCATATGTTTTATATATAATTACTGGACATGGGATGTGTACAAGTTAAACTTGTAATAGGTAATACCAAACTATTTTCCAAAGTCATTCTAATTTACACTCCAACTAACATCAAATGAGTGTTCCTGTTTTTGTTCCACTGTCTAACACTTGGTACTGTCAGAATTTCTAATTTTTGTCAATCTGGTGGGGAACAAATAATATCTTGTGGTCATAACTTGCATTTCCCTGTAACTATTAAGAGGTCATTTATATGACCTCTTCTGAGAAATTATTTGATTTCTTTTATTCATTTTCCTATTGACTTTTTCTGCCTTTCCTTTGTTAGCTATATGTGTTATAAATATCTTCTCTCCCTTCAAGTCTTGCTTTTTTACTCATGATATGGTATCTTTGGTGCACAGAAGTTAATTTTAGTGTAATTGAATTTATACTTTTTTTCTTTGTGGTTTGATTTTTGGATCCTGTTTAAGACATCCTTTTCTGCCCTGAAGTCATAAAGATATTTCCTATTTTGCCTTCATATTTAAGTCTTGCCATGATCTGAATGTGTGTACTCCCTACCCTCAATTCATGTGTTGGAAGTTATGACCCAATGTGATGGTATTAGGAGGTGAGGCCTATTGTGAAGTGACTAGGTAATGAGGGCTCTACTCTCATGAATGAGATTAGTGCCCTTATAAACGAAGTTGGAGGGAGCACCCTAGTCCCTGTTTCCCTTCTACCATGTGAGGATGCAGCAACAAGGTGTCATCTTTGAAGCAGACACCAAATTTATTAATAGCTTGATCTTGGACTTCCCAGCCTCCAAAACTGTGAGAAATAAATTTCTATTATTAATATTTATCAATTACTCAATCTAAGATGTTTTGTTATAGCAGCACAAATTAACTGAGACATGTCTTAAATCTACCTAGAATTGATATTTTTGTATAATGTAAGGAAGGAATCAAATTTATTTTTTATACAGATAACCAATTATTGAAAACAGTAATCCCCCCTTATCTGTGGGGATATGTTCCAAGACCACAGCAGATGCCTGAAACTGTATGTAGTACTGAACCTTGTAGATATTGTACCATATTTTTTGGATCTGATAACCAAGACAGCTACTAAGTGACTAATGGGTGGGTAGAGAATACCCACCATGTGAATATGCTGGACAAAGGGGTGATTCATGCCTCTGGAGAGATGGAATGCAGATTTCATCATGCTACTCAGAATGGCACACAATTTAAAACTTATGAATTGCTTTATTTCGGGGATTTTTCCATTTATTATTTTCTGACTGTGGTTAACCACAGGTAACTGAAACTTCAGAAAGAGAAACTGTGAATAAAGGAACACCATTCTAGTCCATCTTTTCCTGCCTGATCTGCAAATACTTTCTGTGACATGAATTTTGTTTTTATTTATGTATTAGTCTTATCCTATATTCTCTGTTTATCTTTTCTATGTCTTTGCCAACAATACAGTTCTTAATTATTTTAGTTTTATGACAAACTTTGCTCTCTGGTAGGGCAGAAATCTCTACCTACATCTTTTTCAGGAATGCGTTGGCTCTTCCAGGAACCAGCTTAAGTTCCATGAAAGAGACCATTGGAATTTAACTGGAATTGCTTTGGATCTATGCATAAATTTAAGGATAATTGTTGTCTTCAAGTTTGTTGTTACAAAAAATATAAATGTGCATTGTAAAAAGTAAGAAAATGAGGACAAACAAAAATAAGAATGTGAGATTACCACTGTTAACACTTTAGCAAAATACATCCTTCTAGATCTTTATTTGATCATATGATAATTGACAATTTATAGCATTGAGTCTCTAGCATGGAAGGTGGTACAGTTCTCCAATTATTTAGGTCTTTAATGTCTTTTAATAAGGTTGTATAATAGTCTCCTTAAAGAACATACATATCTCTTGTGAGATCTATTCCAAGGGACTTCATATTTTTGTTACTATTTTTAGTAACAAAAATTACTATTTTTAAATTGTATCTTTAAAAAAAATTGCTTCAAAGAAAAAAGGATCCTTTCTGTTTTGTTTATCACTGTATCCCTAGCACTTAGCCCCATGCCTAACATGTATTACTAGTATGTGCTCAGGAAGCATTTATTAATCGAATGAATGAATACGAACACCTAGTACACTGTTGAGTGAATTAATGAAGTATTGATAGGGGATTTTCTTGTTACTGTGTGCTAGCCTGACACAGTGCCTGATAGCCTACCACAAAGGACTTCAGCTCCTGAAGACTCCTATTTGATGTCAGTTCCCCTGGAAGGATGACATATTATGCTATTATTTTTCAGATCATCTCAATAGAGGGATAATTTACTAGCATCTATCATCTAGCGGGACTTGAGAATATGGCCATTTTAGTGTTGGGAGAAGGAAGAATAGCCTCTAAGGCAGCATAATGACATGAGTTACCTAAAGGTGGTGCTATGGTTTGAATGACGATCCCCCGCCAAAATTCATATTGAAACTTAATCCCTATGTGGCAGTATTAAGTATTAAGAGATGTGGCCTTCAGGAGGTAATTGAGTCATGAGGATGGAGCCCTTATAAAAATAAGATTAGGTGCCCTTATAAAAGGGCTTAAGAATTGTTTGTTTCTGAAATTTTCCCAGTTATTTTCGGACTGTGGTTAACTGCAGGTAGCTAAAACTGCAGAAAGTGAAACTGTGAATAAAGGTGAACCACTGTAGTCCATCTTTTCCCTACCTCATGAAAGAGATTGGGTATCCATAGAAAAGGGCTAGCTGGACAGAATTTGCCCTTTTTTGCCTCTTCCGTTTTTTCCACCACTGGAGAATGCAGCATTCCTCCCCTCTGGAGAATGCAGCGACAAGGTGCCGTCTTGGAAGCAGGGAGCAGCCCTCGCCAGACACCAGTCCTGCTTCATTTTGAACTTCCCAGCCTGCAGAACTATGAGAAAATAAATTTCTTTTCTTTATAAATTACTCAGGCTCAGATATTTTATTATAGCAACACAAATGACCTAAGATAGGTAGTGTCCTTTGCAAAGGGGAACAGATGAAGGAATGTGAAGAGGAGTGCCCCTGATCCTAGCAGCCAAGGGGTATTTATGCAGACCTAATATGCTGGGGATGAGCAGGTTGTGGAGAAGTATTTCTGGAATCATATTTTTTATATAATATAAAGAAATCTGCTCACATGGGTAAAATATTAATACATACATATATATTGTATGTGTGTATATATACACACACACATATATTGAAAATAGCTACTTATTTTTAGCTACTGTTCTTTTAGAGAATCAGTGAACTAAGTCATGCAGAGACAACCCAAGTATTTAGACAATTAACAGCTGACCCAAAGGCATCCTATATATCTACTGTGAAAGGCAGAAGCACACTGCTAAGGAAGGGGTAGAGATCTCCCTTTTCATAGGCATAGTTTTGATTCAGGCAGCTCTTGCAAAAGCTGGGATTGGAAAAACAGTTACCCAGAGGTGCCTGGTGGTGGACTCTGGATACTACTGCCAACTTATTCTTGAAGAAAAACAGGAAAAAGTGTTCTCCAACTTAAGCAGACTACAGAGGTTTTAGGAAATGATTTAATGAGACCTTTGGCCATGAACAACTTTAAACTTGTGATCACTTCAACAAACCATTTCTTTCATGTCCCTCTCCAGAACTAGCTTGACTGTGATTTCTTTATCCTCTCAATCCTTTCCAAAATATCATCACAACCACCACCTTCAGGTAAAAACTCTAAGATATCAGCAACTGCCCGTCCAGGTATCATCCCAGATGTTCAAAACAAGCATTCAATTCTCTTCATCCAATAAAAGGCCATTTTTCAATGTACCAGAACCTGTGTGGGATCTGGGGATTGAGAGAGAAAAATAATTCTTCCCTGACCTCCAGGAGCTCATAACTTTCAGGGCTAGAAGACACAAACCTACTACTTTGTGTCTTAGCAGCAATCCCCAACCTTTTTGGCACCAGGGACTGGTTTCATGTGGGACAATCTTTCCATGGACTGGGTTGGGGGAGGATGGTGAGGGATGGGGAGTGACTTTAAATACAAAGTTTCGCTCACTCACCGGCCGCTCACCTCCTGCTGTGCAACCTGGTTCCTAGCAGGCCACAGACCAGGTACTGGTCCGTGGTCCACAGGTTGAGTACCACAGTCTTAAAGGATTTCCCAGTAGTGTCCCATAAAACCCTGGGTGCAGCTGTCTAAGTCAGAGGGGACTGAAACATGGATAGTTCTCTGCTTCTCTTACTGTCTGTGCTAGAGTGTGTTACTTTGGGTGTGTCCCATGAAATGTGATGGAGGCTGCATCTCCAGAACCAGTTAATGCTCTTGCCACTAGTGTGAATCCCTGCCCAGGCTTCAGGATGTGAAGGAAGACAACATCCCCTTCCAGTGCTACACTCAGGCAAGAATTACTGTGCTCCCTGCTGCATTATGAATTGACTCTCACAGCCATTTCCCCAGACACAAGCCTGTCCACAGGAGAACAGAACAGATGCAAATTCCAGTATCACTGCCTCACAGACCCCAAACCACTGTTCCCCTTTAAAACCTGTCTTGATTCTTGAGCCAGTGTATTGGTTCCATCTCTTTCCATTTTCTTGGTGATTTTATTCATTCAAGAAGAATTGGGCTGGGTGTGGTGGCTCATGCCTGTAATCCTAGCACTCTGGGAGGCCAAGGTGGGAGGATTGCTTGAGGTTAGGAGTTGGAGACCAGCCTGAGCAAGAGCGAGACCCCATCTCTACTAAAAATAGAAAAATTAGCCGGGCTTGATGGCATGCACCTGTAGTCCCAGCAACTTGGGAGGCTGAGGCAGGGGGATCAATTGAGCCCAGGAGTTTGAGGCTGCAGTGAGCTATGATGATGCCACTGTACTCTAGCTGGGGTGACACAATGAAACCCTGTCTCAAAAATAAAAAAGAAAGAATTGATATTAGGAGGCAGTACAGTATATTTAAGAGGTTGGAGGTAATGGACTCTATGATTTTAATCCCACCTCTGTGTTTACTAACAGTATGACCTTAGGCAAGTTAACTGTCCTTTGTTTTCTCAGCATGAAATGAAGATAATAATGGTACCTATGTTATAAGGTTGTTGTGAGGATTAAATTGATGTATATGTAAAGGGCTTAGAATAATGCCCAGAACCTAGTAGGCACAATATAAGTGTTAGCTAGTATTGATTGTTGACCCTATGCCAATCACTGATCTAAACTCTTACATTAACTCCTTTAATCCTCACAATCACCCTATGAGGTTGGTTCATTTTATAAATGAGAGATTTGTAACAGAGGGGTTTTTTTTTGTTTTTTTTGTTTTTTTGAGACAGAGTCTCACTTTATTGCCCAGGCTAGAGTGAGTGCCGTGGCATCAGCCTAGCTCACAGCAACCTCAAACTCCTGGGCTCAAGCAATCCTGCTGCCTCAGCCTCCCAAGTAGCTGGGACTACAGGCATGTGCCACCATGCCTGGCTAATTTTTTCTATATATATTAGTTGGCCAATTAATTTCTTTCTATTTATAGAAGAGATGGGGTCTCGCTCTTGCTCAGGCTGGTCTCGAACTCCTGAGCTCAAACGATCCGCCCACCTCAGCCTCCCAGAGAGCTAGGATTACAGGCTTGAGCCACCTCGCCCTGCCTGTAACAGAGGTTTTAAGTAAAGCAGAGGTTAAGTAACTTGCCCAAGGCTCTGAGGATACAGTGTGAACAAAACAGGCAAGGTCTCTGTTATCATGAAACTTTCATTTAACAAAATGATTTCATGATGGTGAACGCAATGAAAAAAATAAAATAAGATGAAGGGATGTGATAGAGTTACAGTACACTTTTCTAATGAAGTGACATTCCAGAGACTCATTGCCCTTCCCTGTTACTGGCCTGTGTCAGCCACCTTGATTTACCTCAACACACTTTAATAAATCCGACTCTTGTTAGTGAAACTATTAGAGTCTCATTTCCTTTCTTTAACCACTTCGGTTGAAGTGGGAGTCTCATTTCCTTTCTTTAACCACTTCGGTTAACCACTTTAACCACTTTAACCACCATGTTCACTGGCCTCGAAACCTTGCTTGCAGCTGGCACCCATAGGCCGCACGATAGTTTGTGCTGTGCATTGACGACGAATCTGTTTTGCTCTTGTGTGACGAGGAAAGCTTTAAAGCACTGAAAGCTTGTTTTACTTTGCAGGCAGCTTTACTTGTAACGTAAATCAGAATAGGTAACATATATATATGTTTTCATTACGTTATTTTAAAATGTTCACAATTTTATTTTGATAAATTAAAAATTAGAAAAGTCATATCACGGCTGTCGGCTAAAGTTGATGTGCGCGTTCATCTGTGGCTATCAACTATAGTCAACGCTGGTACCAATGTGGTTAAGTAAGGTCCCCAGACCCCTTGCATACACTTGCCTACTGCTTGCTGGGTTCATTTCACAGAAATAAGTATTCTTCATCATTGGACAATCTACTCCAAAGTCCCCAGAAAATTACAATATGGCACAGTGAGTTCTATGGCAAAGGAAAGCAAGAGTGGCTGTGGTTTCCCAGAGGAGGTACCTGAATGAGCTTGGGGGACAGAGGAGATAAAGAATAGCATATGCAAAGGTTCTGACCTAAAGTGTGCCCTAGTCTTCTTCTCCAACTGAGAGGTTGCCCTCATTGTGTTGGTAGCCATCACTCTAGGAGCCACTATAGTTTGAAAATACTCTTTATTTTCTGTGTGAAGGTGGAGAAAACAGGTACTTCCAGGATATTCTTAGGCAGTAGTACCCATGAGGAGGCCCAAGTGCTTCTGCTGATCTCACTTGAGTACCTTGGATATCTATATCTGTTTCTCCGAGGATACTGGGGTAGGGGAAACCCTATTCTCAGGCTGCTGCTAGCCCACATTGCACCTGGATTCTTTGCAAGATTTCCTAGGGCTGCTGTCACAAAGTACCACAAACTGGATGGCTTGAAACAACAGAGATTTATTCTCTTACAGTTCTGGAGCTGGAAGTCTGAAATCGAGATGTCATCAGGGTTGGCTCCATCTGGAGGCTCTGAGGGTACATCTGTTCCATGCCCATCTCCTTGCTTCTGGTGGTTGCCAGGAACTCTTTGCATTCCTTGGCTTGTAGCTGCTTCACTCCCATCTCTGCCTCTGTCATCACATAGCCTTCTTCCCTGTGTCTCTGGTCAGAATTTCCCTCTCCTTTCTTTTGCAAAGACACCAGTCATTGGATTTAGGGCCTACCCTAATCCAGTATGGCCTGGTCTTAACTTGGTTACACCTGCAAAGACTCTATTTCCAAGTAAGGTCACACTCACAGATACCAGGGGTTAAAGCTTGAACATATCTTTTGGGGGGTGGATACAATTCAACCCAGGACAGTACCTTTTTGCAGATTGGAGACAGATGCCCCCTCTGGAATGGATGCTGCCCCTCTGCTCATGGATTAGTGAGCAGAGAGCACCCTTGTGTGAATTACACCAAAGAATCCTTTCTCCTAGTGGTGGTAACTCACTAGGACACAAAGCTTTGCACCTGAAGCCTAGGCTGTATTTCAACCCCCATTCAGCTCCCTCTGCCCCCCTCAGCAGGACACAACCTATTCAATCATATGTACTGACCCTTGACTGCTCTGCACTCAGCTGGCTGCCTCTGGTCTGTCCCTCCTGCCATCCCTACCCATCTTGTTCCTTCCATTCCCATATCCTGTGGATACAACCCATTATTGTTCTCCTCTGACCAGTTTCTAGATGTCTTTTGTGGAATGATCTGACTTTGTATCTCCTATGAATAGCTAGTATTTTTGCCTGGCCAACATCTACTTCCTTCTCTTCTGGAAACAGCACCCTAATTTTCCTTTGGGATAACCACCCTTCTCCCACTTGCAGTTCATCTGGTTTGGGTGGCACTGCCTCTATTCCCCACCTCCTGAGATCAGCACAAGGTCCAGGCTTGGCCAATCAGAACACCTCATCCCCTGGCATAATGATTGATACTAGACTATTCTATACACGACCCAGGGCTTTTGCCAAATCTATTGAAGAAAGGCATTCTCTCTCTGTTGAGATGGCTGTATTGATAGGATAAGCCTAGAGTGGCCTGAGAATGAAGCCAACTCAGAGGAGAGTGAGGCTGAGAGATAGAGAATCCTGATAATATAATTTAATCACCTGGTTCCAGCTATGCGGGATACTAGATGTAGTCCTGGACTTTATAGTGATATGAGCTAACAAATTTCCCTCGCACCATAACCCCGTCTTTTTTTTCCCCTGTGATTGTTAAAAGTGGGTTTATGTACCTTGTAATCAAAAGAATCCTGACTAAATGCAGTCTCGGACACTTTCATCATCTCTGCTCTGTGCTTCCAAAGTTCTGTGTCCTCCCTGGCCACCTGAGTCTCCATGCCTGAGTCCTGACAGAAGAGTAGCAGTTAACTAGGCTAAGACAGGGAAAGGGTTTCCTATCCCACTATTGCAGGGGTGAGTGTAAAACTGGAATGGATCTGCTGCCTACTTAGACTTGTTAGACTTTTGGAGGAGTGAAGAGTAACAGGTACACAGTGGGTTCTGCCCCTTCCTGGAGCTGCCATTTCTGTCTACATTTTGTTTCATTTTCCTGCGGGCTCACCACTTCCCAGCTCGGCAGCCTTGTTCTCACATGCTGTTCAACAGTGTATCCTCACCCTCTGCTGGGAGCTAATCCTGAGCAGAGCTGCTGCGAGGCACACTGCACCTTGTTATTCTCTGCATCTGCTACACTACCCGGCACAGAGCCACAACCCCGTGGGTCTCCAGAAGTGCATGCTGATTAGCTCCCCCTGATCTCTTGCAGTGCCCGTCCTTCCTCCACCATGAAGCCCGCCCTGTTGTAGCCCACCCTGATCTCCCCTCTTTTCTGACTCCATCATGAACTACTGCATTATGTTGTGACTTTTGTTGCATTAGTGCTGCACCTGTTTTCCCAATTCCTTTCTAAGATCTCCAAAGGCAGGAGTCTCTGCCCAAAGTTTTTAGTCCAAACTCAGGAAAGATTCACTCTATAAATGATACATAATTCAGATGAATTTTACATACCATCATTGCCACTGTAAGTATAGGAAATACATTAAGAAAATTCAGTGTGAGGCCGGGCGCGGTGGCTCAAGCCTGTAATCCTAGCTCTTTGGGAGGCCGAGGTGGGCGGATCCTTTGAGCTCAGGAGTTCGAGACCAGCCTGAGCAAGAGCGAGACCCCATCTCTACTATAAACAGAAAGAAATTAATTGGCCAACTAAAATATATATAGAAAAAATTAGCCGGGCATGGTGGCACATGCCTGTAGTCCCAGCTACTTGGGAGGCTGAGGCAGCAGGATTGCTTGAGCCCAGGAGTTTGAGGTTGCTGTGAGCTAGGCTGACGCCATGGCACTCACTCTAGCCTGGGCAATAAAGTGAAACTCTGTCTCAAAAAAAAAAAAAAAAAAAAAAAAAAAATTCAGTGTGTATCAATAAAACAGATCAACAAAGAACAGGCAGATACCACAGGTATTTGCATATGAGATCTTCCCTTTTGCCACCGTGTATATTCCTATATATCCATACATCCCCTTATATTTGTAAAAGCTCACATGACATTTCATATTTCATATGCCACTGAGACTACATGTCAGTATACAGAACATGGGAAGAATACAAAAGCATGAAAACATCTGCTTAGCTAGAATCTGATGGGGAGAGACGTGAGAATTATTATTCCTCTCTCTGCCCAGTCCTATAGAGGGACAACTCCAATTTTTGCTAATTGCTCCTCCTGAGGAATTCTGCTCGTCCTGTTATGGTATATCTCCTAGGTTGGCATGAGACCAACCTGGTCCCTGGTGGAATAAATTAGAAAGAGCAGTTGGGGGAATTGAAGATGGTGTGCAAACGGGGTAAGGTGACATCTCCCTGTGTGGCTGCAAAGATCATCTGCCCCTGGCTCTGTGATATGAGGAAAGCCTCTGCTGCTCAACCCTGTTCGGGGTTTAATTTTGCTGGGTGTGTGAGGGTGGTGAGGGACTGTGTTCCTCTCCTTCCTTCTCTCCCACAAGCAGAGAAGCCACCAGGTGTAGGCACAACTGATCCTTAGGTTTTATTATCAGCTGCCCTCCTCCTACTCCCCTTCACCCCAAACCCCCACCTCTGACAGGCTGAGATCAGGATTAGCACTGCCCACTCCTGGAGACAGACCCTTCCCTGCTTTGAGACTAACCAAGCCATTTCCTGCCTTCTCTATGTAGTCTTGAGTAGGTTGCTTCACTGATGCAGGCCTCAGTTTTCCTCATCTGAGTACAGGGAATAATAAAACCCACATCACAGGGTTGTGTCAAAGATCATCGGGACTTGGATGAGAAAGTGCTTTGGGAACTATAAAGTACCAAGCACATGATTTATGACTTTTGTTATAATGTGCTAATCATAGCACATAAAACTCTCCTCCTGGTCTACTCCTCCTGGTCCCAGACCCATCACAGCTCATCTAATGTTCATCTCTGTTCATCTAATCCCAGCATTTAGTGGCTGATTCCTCTTGACTGCTTTTAGCCTCTGGAAATTTCTCTAAGCCAACCAAACCTCTGGATATAAGGTATGTTGGCCCTGATATTCCTAGGGGAGGTTAGGTTCCTGGGACCAGAATGTGTATTGTAGGAGTGGGAGGAGGTGGAGGTAGAAGGGGATCCTTGGAAATGCCTCCTGGAGGGGTGTGTTCAGTCTCATTCTGAGATGAAAGCCCCTACCCCCCAGCCCCTCACAAAGGATCTATCTTATATGCACACATTTCAGCTTCTAAAATGCACTTTTATTTGACTGTTATCACTGTCTTGTAAAGTAGGCAAAATTATTAATCTTATTTTATAGATGAAAATATGTTTATTCAAGATTATACAGTTAGTATGCTGCAAAGGCAGGACTCAAACCCAGGTCTCTGGAATCTGGGTTTTCTGAGCATTGGAGGATATGCTCTCCAAGGCTCAAAACACTCTAAATTCTCATTTGGGGCTCATTCCTCACTCCTGGAGGATCGTTTCTGGGGGAAAGAGGAAGTGCATAAGGTACCATTCTGTCAGATCTCCGCTGGCAATCCCTACTTTAAGCCAGCCCAACAAAGTCATGCTATAGAGCTGTTTAAGGGCATTTTCCTAGACTTTCCTCCCTTGGGCATCACTGGATTCTTCTACCCTTGACATACTTTGTAAGTCCAGGCTCGCTCTCCTACTTTCGACCCTGCTTCAGTTGCTTCTTTGCTTGTGATGTTTACACTGGCTCTCTCTAGTGTCTGGTTCTCAGTACCCTTACAAAGACCCTAGATTAGATTTGTCCCCCTGACTCTGCCTGATTGAGATGACTTTATGTAGTGCAATAGTCAACATCATACATTCAGCACCTCCTATGTGTGCCAGGCACTGCACTAAGGAATTTACACGCATTCTCCCATTTAATCCTTTCAATTATTTTTTCCATTTACACATAAAGTAACTGAGGCTCCAAGAGTAATCTGCTCAAAGTCACAAAACTAGTTACTCAAGAATTGAACCTGGATCTGTCTGACTGTAAGCCCTATGCACTTACCTCTGCCTTACTAACTTCTCAAATCTCATCTTGTGCTCTAACGTTTAGAGGAATTTGAAGATGGTTTACTACAAGTAGTCTCTCAGCCCTTTAGTTTCCAGGCTTCCAGCTGTAAGGCAGAGTTTGTCCTCAGAAAGATCTTGCCCTGCTCAGCTTGGCACTTGTTCAGTTCTTGATAAATTGAGTCTTCCTTGAGTTGGAATGCATTTCTGGCACTTAAATGCACCAGTCCCTGGTGTCTCTTCTCAAACACATGGGTCTGTGTTCCATTCTCAACAAATCTCCCTAGAGAGCCTTGTTTTTCTTCTTCCTCTTGTTACATTTTAAGAACCTCCAGCCTAGGACAGTCAGGCATGGGCCATCTAGGAGTACTTAATTGCTAAAATGCTTTCTGGCAGCCTCAGAAACCAGGGCCATAAGCCTAGCTGAGTGATGAGGGGTTTGCACAGCCTTGGCTGTTTTCATTGTACCCGAAAAGAAGGAGGCTTTAACAATGAAAGGATTCCTGCCAAAACCCTGCTTGCCACTTGCAGCTCTTAACTGAAAATGGGCACAGAATCACAAAGCATTAGCACCAAGAGGGCCTGTAGAAACCATCTGGTCTAAGCTCCTGAAGCCCAGAGATAGGGAGTGACTTAAGCAAAGCTGCACAGCCTATTCGCTTTATCCCAGTCCATTGTTAACCTCAGGAAGAGATGCATTAGGATCTTAAGGGAGACAGGAATCCTAATCATACGCCTCAGGGACTTGCTGATTTACTATGCTCTCCATTAGCATTTCTATGACATGGTTTTGTACCAAGCTAAGGGAAGTCTTACAGTTAAGTCTCCTGGAGATTTCCTATTTGGCCACTTAAAATAATGGAGGAGAAGTAGACAAAAGCATATGCCCCACAATTCAGTCCAGTAAGTAGTGGACTCTCAAGATGGTAGGCTGTCACTGAGATTGCTGAGAAATAGGAACAAATGTGGAGAAAGGAGTGGTAATGGTGTTAGCTAGCAAGGGAATACTAGCTTCTGAATACCTGGTGAGCCAGACTGTGTGTGGAGCAGTGATCCCTACTCATAGGAACCTTTGCCTGTGTTGTCATCAGTGTCCAAGGAGAACTACTTCTCACCTTGAGGAATCCCTCTTCCTCATGTATTCAGGTACAAGAAAGAATGGTGAAGAGAGTAGGCTTCTTCCAGATTATACAGGCTTGATCAGAAAGTCCATGTCAGTGGGACTTTCTGAAAGACCCAGTTTTTAAAAATTAGAATCTCTGTACTTTGGAGCTGGAAGGATATATAATAAGAAAATTGAAAACCAAAGGAGACAATATATTTTTGTTTGCAAATGATAAGAACCTGACTCCAATGAGCAAAGCTAAATGGGGCTAACAGAATCAAAGGAAGAGGTGCTTGGCCAAGCCTCAAGGAGCCACAATCAGGGCCTGGAGAGCCATAGGACACACTCTTTCTCATCTTATGTCTCTACTTTTCTCTGAATAATGGTCTTGTTTTCTCTTACTATAGACCAGAATTTACACATGGGTTGAGGATAGGTCATCATGGTTTTAGACTGCATATCCTCACATGTTTGCCACTTGAAAAGAATAACTCTAGCTTTTTAATAAAAATCTTAGGGAAGGATTCTGACTGGCTCTGCTTGATCACATACATGCTCCCTCTACGGAAAGTCTTCACTCCCTCACCTGGTTTGGGTGAGGGAATAGTAGGCCTACAAAAGAAGAGATGGCTATTTCTAGGAGAAACATGAGAGAAATTATTTACAAGAGCTCCTATAGCAAATTAGGGGCATATTCAGGGCTAGAAACAGAATTAAGTAATTATTATTAATAATAATGGTATTAAAGTAAACCTCAGTGTTACTGAGCTGTTCACTCATTTCCATTTTTAAAAGATTGCTGTTGTATGTAAGATGGACTACAGGGGAGCAAGTGTGTAAGTAGACAAACCAGTCAGGAACCCTGACAACTCTCTCTAGGGAAGAAACAAGGTCCAAGGTCATGGCAATGGAAAGGGAGAAAAGTGGGCAGATTTGAGGTATATTTAAAGTGCTACTGGATTGATGTAGAGGCTAAGAAAAAAGAAAAATCAAAGAATTAAGGATGACACCTAGGTTTCTATGAAGACTGGGGTTGAAACAAGTTTAGGGCAGAAGGAAGCGTTTCAATTTTGAAGTGTTTCAATTTGTTTAGACATGGAAATGTCCAGTAGGCATGTGATTATACATGTCATTACCAAAGGATGGCATCTAAAACCTTGGGATCAGATGAGTACTCCAAGGAAGAAAGCATGGCTAGAGCAAAGGGCCCAACTCTTCTTTGAGCCACCTTTTCTGCTTATACTGAATCCTTCTGCTGGGCTTCTGACCAGCAACTTCAAGTCAGAATTACAGCCATTACCTATAGTAAATCATGTAGAATGAGAAGTCTGATTTAACCCTCAGGAGAGCTAAGAAGTAACCAAATGGACTATTTCACAAACATCAAAAATTCTTTATCTATATGTGTCTTGATTCCTCCAAAGTATACCCTTTGGACAACTAAACAAATAATGATACTGCTCTGCCCTAAACCATTTTGACAGTTCCCTTTGGAGATATCTTCAGAGCCATGTTTTAAGACCCCAGGGAATTTACCAGACTTAGTTTCACATGACTTAAGGTATTTCCTGTGGTGGACTGAAAAAATTGGCCACGATATTGTATATCTACTCCTATCAAGAGATGGCATCTATTTCTCCACCTCTTAAAATTGGGCCTGGCTGTGTGAGTTGCGTTAATCGGTGGGATATTAGCAAATGTGATACAAACAGAGGCTTGAAAAGTGCTCCTGCCTTGGAGCTTGCCCTCTATCAGTGCTGGGTAAACTTCTTGCCGCCATATGAACAAATCTGGGAAGCCTCTGGAGGATGACACCACATGGAGAAAGACCTCAACTGCCCCAGGTATTCCAGCTGGGCCCCCAGATATGTGAAAGTAGCTATCCTAGACCATCCAGCCTCTGCCAGAAGAACCACCCAGCCAACCCACAGAATCATAAGAAATAACAAATGTTTGTTGTTTTAGGCCACTAAGTTTTGCAGTAGCTTGTTACATCTTTCAGAGAACAACAATTAACTTTTAACCAGGCAGTCTAAAAATGTTTCACATATACAGATAGTCTTTCTCCCACCCTTACTCTTCTTGGGGGATTTGTATTTGACCAGCCATCAAAGGTTTGCACTAAGAGATGAAAGCTTAGTTGAGGAATGTAAAGCAATGTCCAGGGGGTAGTGGAGGTATTTGGGGACAGTGGAGTCCTCCTGGTGTCCCTTCCACAAAAGTGATTCAGGTGTCTTAGTGTATGTTCTCATAGCATCATGTGCCTTTCTTTAGAGTACTTTGTAATCATATTTGGGTGATGACTTGACAATGTCTAGACTAAAACTATACATTTTATGAAGGCAAGGACTGTGTCTAACTTGATGCTGATTGTATCCTGGCACCTTCTAGACACTCATTTGTTGAATAAATAAATGAATGAATAAATTTGAGTTTTACCTACTTCATATAAGGGATACAAGCCTTAAAAAACTATGATTTATTTGTATTTGTATCTCATGGGCCAGCTTTTTGCACTTTCAGCCACAGGCTGCTATTTGATTCTCCTGCTGGGGCAGGTAATTGGGTATAAGCTTGGGAGGGAGAATCTGAAATCAATGAGATCCCAGAACACTGATTATTGTCATTCCTTCCATTTCCCCCAAACTGTTGGCAAACAAAGTCAAATAAGCATTCCTTAAGATACTCCAGGAAGGCCAGGAAGGCCGGGCGTGGTGGCTCACGCCTGTAATCCTAGCTCTCTGGGAGGCCGAGGTGGGCGGATCCTTTGAGTTCAGGAGTTCGAGACCAGCCTGAGCAAGAGCGAGACCCCATCTCTACTATAAATAGAAAGAAATTAATTGGCCAACTAATATATATATATTAAAAAAAATTAGCCGGGCATGGTGGCACATGCCTGTAGTCCCAGCTACTTGGGAGGCTGAGGCAGCAGGATTGCTTGAGCCCAGGAGTTTGAGGTTGCTGTGAGCTAGGCTGATGCCACGGCACTCACTCTAGCCTGGGCAATAAAGTGAGACTCTGTCTCAAAAAAAAAAAAAAAAAAAAAGATACTTCAGGAAACTCGATATCCAAGCAAGGAGCTTTGGGGCAGACAGGAGCAGGTGATGTGAGTGGGACCGTCAGTTCTGGAGGATGGCCATATCATTCTGTGGATGTTACAAGGCTTTAGTCACAAAGCAGTTGTGAAGCCAATGGCCCAAGTGAGGTTATTTAATTTATGCCAAGAATCCTTGGGAATCTGTTACTACCACCACTTCATCTACCCTTTATCTGAGATAATCTGAAAAAAAAATTTGAAAGAGCATGAGTCAGACAGAGTTGGGGTCAGATGATACTAGTTAGTGACTTGGGCATATTAACTTTTTCAGGGCTATGTTTCCTTGCCTGCCAAATTGGGATAATAATATTTTAGAAACAAAACCTCCATTAAATTATAGGTACCTTGCAGGAAGGTATCATTTGTTTTCATCTGTATTTATCTATATATGGTAGATTATCCATCTATTAGGCCTATAGTAGATTCTCAAATAGGTGAATGTCTTCTTAGAGGTGATCCAAGACCTAGATCTGGCTCCATCGCTAATGTACCCTCAGAGTGATTACGAGATTTCTTCCCACTCCCTGGACCTCAATCTTCCCTTCTGTAAAATAGGAGCATGGACAAGATCTTTTCTAAGCTTCTTTCCACTTTTAATACTCAATAAGTCTGTGATCATTCAGTACACTCTATGCCATTGCTGCTCCTGGAAGTTAATAATGCTACAGACTGAGGAGACAATAATAAGTCACGAATCACTTTGTATTTACAGATACACATGCATTTAAAACAGATTCTGTAAATAACTACAACACTGTATTGCACTTTTGGCCTACTTTTGCCTCTTTAGAGGTCAAGAGTTGTTTTTTTTTTTATCTTCTTTTATTTGGATTGCTTAGGAAGATGAAATCCAGGACAAGTTGCCACTAACACATATTATGCAGCTCGAACCTTGGTGGCTAATTGCACTATTACCGTGATTGATGAACATTATGCTGCAATCAGCTGGAAGCTGCTGCCTTCCACTCAATAGAAATGAGGTCACAGAGCAGGGCTGGGGGATTTGCCAGCTAACAACAAGCAGGTCTGGTTGTCTGGTGCCCAGGAGAAGAGTTTGCCTCTATAACCTTTGACTCTTGATTCCATCTGCTGTGAAGATGCTTGTTCCCTTGAACTGGCTCCTGAGTTTTAAAGAATTTGACAGTTTTAAAGAAAAAGACTCATTATTTGCCTAGATATTCAGTAGGAGAGAAAAGGTTGTTTGACATAGGTACAAAAATATCCAGGAATCATGAGGACCTCTGTCTGAAATTCTAGTACTGGGGTAGATGGGTTACTATCCAGAAAAAAATTGTTATTATTCATGACACTGTATGTGACTTTACAGTGTAGAAAGCACATCCAGAAGCACTGCCCTGTGAAGGGACTGTATGTATTCTTACATGGTCAGAAAAGTTAATTAAGTCATTCCCCAAAATGCCCCATTGCTGGAGCATGCTCAGAGCACTGCTTGGGAGCCTGATTAGTATTGCCTGGCAGAAGCAGATCTGGGGAGAGCCAGTGTTTGGGCCTGAGAGGCACTGGGCATTTTTTTTGCTTAGGCCCATGGGATGGGGTTGCCTCAGAAACTGACTGTCCTTTCCTAAGTATTAGACATCACCTCAGATTAGTCTGAATAGTGGAGCAATTTGTTAACAGATTAGAGATATAAATCTTCTCCAGTGGATTTGCAATCTGACAGCCCTGGAATTTAATCCTAATGTGTCTCTAACACTTGCTAGTGATGTGATCCAACTCTCTTAACCCGTCCAGATCATAGTTTATCTATAAAAGATGCACTATAGAATGTGGTTAAGAGCACAGACCTTGGAGCCTGCGGCCTGAGCCTGCGTTTGAACTCCAGCTCCACTGTTTACTCATTATGTGACCTTAGGCAAGTTATAATCTCTTTGTACCTTCGTTTCCTCATCTTTAAATGAGGCTGATTATAGTGCTTCTTTTACAAAGATGTTTGGTAGATAAATGAGTTAATACATGTAAAGTACTTGGAACAATGTCTAGTGCGGAGTAAGCACGACATCAGCGTTAGCTAAAATAACATTGAGATGGTGATCCTGATCTCTCAGGTTGGTTTGGCAAATCAACTGAAATAGTAAAGGCAGAAAAAAAAGAGTCACAGAATTATTAGTGCTGGAAGGGACCTTAAAGATCATCCAAACAAACTCCCTCATTTTATAAGTAGGAAATCAAGACTAAGAGATGGGGAATAACTGGTCCAAAGTCACCCTTGATTTAATGGCAGAGCCCAGGTTCCCTGATTCCAAGTCCAAAGCTCTGTCCTTGGAACTGCATGAAAAAAAGCAACATCTCCATAGGGCTGACTCTGGATGGTCCTTTTATTTAGTCATTGGACTTGCTGCTAGTTAATGCTCTGTCCTGGGACAATAAGCTGTATTTGAAAGGGAGAGAAAACTGGGGAGAGACTCTCCCCTACCACACGGACTTTTGAGGTGGCGTGTTAGTAGTGCAAGGGGAGGCTAAGGATTCAGGCCATGGCTGAGAAGAAAGATTTTCTGGACTCGTAGCCAGTTCCATTTCATTATTTCAGCCAGAACCCAAATATGTGCCTGTGGCCAAGCAAGCTGGAATCATGAGCTAATCCATTTCAGTTTCTTTTCTTTTTTTCTTTAGGTGTTTAATTAAGGGCCTTCTACCAGAATTGGTTTCACATCTGATCTTCGGTAGAAACTAAAGTTTCACTTCCAGGAGAATGGGGTTGGGTTTGGGACCTCTAAGTTCATTTTTCCCAATATTTTCAGAATCATGCCCCCTTTAGATTTATTCTGCTTCAAATCACACTTTCCAGTTAGACTGCTAAAGGGTAATTGAAAGATGGGTTGGAGGAAAGGGGCAGGATGAGGCGAAGACCCTATGAAGAATGGCAGATGGAATTATAGAGGTATTTGACCCAGAGAAAAGGCGGGTCCCAGGGGTCATAATTCCTGTTCTCAAATCATCTAAGGGTATCACAGGGCAGAGATCTCTGACAGCAGAGCCAGTGCAAAGGGGGTGGGAAGAGGAAGAAGAACTTTCAGGAGGCAGGTTTGAGCCTGAATCAAGGAAAACTTTCTGACTATGAGAACTGCCCAAAGATGGTGTGAACAATGGGCTCCTGTCCCTGCCTAGAGGTGTGCTTTAGAAGGAAGGGATTTGGCTGTGAGACCTGACAGCTTCTAGTTAGAAATAGGAAGATTAGAATGGATTAATCAGACTAGGTAAATTTGGAAGTCCCACCAACTCTAAAATTTTCATATTCTAGGAGTCTAAGAACCAACGATCAATTTCATGAAGTTCCCATAGTTAAGAGCCAGCTGGAAAGCAGCAAAATCAGAAACTCATGATCTGTTTCTTTATCTTGCTTGTGTTTTTATCCTCCTCTTTGTCTTTCTTGAGCTCACTTGCTTGCTCTTTCATATAGTACAAACCTTTGACATTTTGCAGGGGATAATCTTTCTCTTTTAAGTGTGTTTCTGACTCAGCCTTTGCTCCTTTGGCATCATTAGAGAATCTGAGCTCTCTGAAGATTAGCTCTGGCCTGTCACCACAGCAACTGCCTGGGCCCTGTGGGCATCCGCGGTAACAGGCAGGAGGCTTAGCCAGAGCTTGACTTGCAGTGAGAGAAGGCTCCATAGGGAGCCTGCTATGAAACAAGCATGTCGTGCTTTGCGACGTTTTCTTTAATAGGATTAGCTGTGCGGGTGAGCCTCACTTTACACTGTTGGCCAGTCCCTGAAAAGTGTGTGTGTATGTGCCAAATTTTGGTAAATGGAGGAACTCTCATTTTAAAGGCAGAAAAGAGATTCACTTTCCAAGTCCCTATAGTGAATCCCCTTTGTAATTTGAATTCACTTTTATAAAGTGAATCTCCACCCACGTAGTGACCTGTTAAGTCTAGTGCTGAGTGTCTATCATTGGGGTCATCTGCAGAGAACCCCAGGGGCAGGCAAAGAACAGCAACAACTCAGCTTGCTCAGGGCTGGGAGTGGACAGTGTTTAACAGGGAGAAGCAGAGTGGGTGTGGGGCCACAAAGAGGGGAGTTTAGGAGGGTGGTCCTTGCCTAGCATGAGCAGTTCTGCTGCAGCAGTGGTGGGGTGTCTGAGAGACGTGTGTTCTTGGAGGTGCCCAGCATGGAGGGGTCCGTGTCCAGCGAATCAGACATCTTGTCGCAAATGGCATCTACCAGGCGCTCGAAGGCCTGCCTCACACTGATGTTCTCCTTGGCACTGGCTTCGAAGAAATCAAAGCCTGGGGGAAGAAGATATACAGATAAGGATTTTTCGCATTTCTTCAGCTGGAACCCTTTTGTGCTCCCAACTCCAGCCCTGGATTAATATGGCCTGTGCTCAGGAGTGAAGCAATTCCATTCTTCAAGAAGACAATACAGGGCAGGAATTTCCTCCACTGGTTTCACAGTCAGTCAGATCCTGGCTCTACCATTAACCAGCTGTTTAATCCTGGCCAAGTCACTTATTCTCTTTACAAATCAACTGCCTGGTTTGTAAATAGGGATGATTTTACCTACCTCATGGAGTCACTTCAAGGATTAAACAAAAGAATGCATGTGAAATGTATAATCCTGTGCCTGACACAGAGAGGGGTCAAGAGTGTTTGCTTGATGAAAGAATAAATAAATATATAAATATGTGTGCAGAGCTCATCGCAGTTTCCAAAGTATTTATCACATCCATTATCTCACTTGATTTTCATATCACCCCTGGGGGAAGGAGTGTCAGATCCTCTCTGTTTGCTAATGCAGACACTGAGAAGTACACTGGCTTGCCCAAGATGAGGAAAGGCACCAGCATGAGAAGCCCAGGTTTTGGACTTTTTGATAAGGGATTTTTCTCCTCTTTCCCATGCTGCCCATTCACCTCAGCCTGGCCGGCTCTAATCTGGGCTCTGGGAAGCAGCTCAAGATTCACACTGAATAAGTGAAGCTGTATTTGCCCTTTCCACCCACAGATACCCAGGTTATCATCAATCAACGGGGTTTCTCCTCCCTGAATTCTGCTGAAATAATCCTATAGCTCTCTTCCTTCCTCCACAAACCCAACAGAAGGCCCAGGGAACAGGGCGCCTGAGGTGTGTGATGTTCTTGTCTGTTTTATATCTTAAAATCCTTAACGACACTTTCTGTGACAATGAACAGGACTTGCTTGTCCCGAGAGATGCAGGAAAGGCCCTCCTGATTCAGACAAAAAGGCTGCTTCCCTCCTGAGGAATTCTGACCAGCTTGGTGGCAGCCCCTGGAAGCACAAGCGGCCCTCTCCATTATGTCCTTGCCCAGCCTACTCCCTCCTCTCCTGTCCTTCCACCTTCCTCTTTCCCTTCCTTCTGAGCTTTTCTTCATTTCTCTTCAAAAGCCTCTCTCTTTCCTTTTTTTTTTCCCATTTAGCTCCTTCTTCTGCCCTTATGTTTCTTTTTTTTGAGACAGAGTCTCACTTTATTGCCCAGGCTAGAGTGAGTGCCGTGGCGTCAGCCTAGCTCACAGCAACCTCAAACTCCTGGGCTCAAGCAATCCTGCTGCCTCAGCCTCCCAAGTAGCTGGGACTACAGGCATGTGCCACCATGCCCGGCTGATTTTTTCTATATATATTAGTTGGCCAATTAATTTCTTTCTATTTATAGTAGAGATGGGGTCTCGCTCTTGCTCAGGCTGGTCTCGAACTCCTGAGCTCAAATGATCCGCCCACCTCGGCCTCCCAGAGAGCTAGGATTACAGGCTTGAGCCACCGCGCCCGGCCTGCCCTTATGTTTCTTATACTTTCTCTTTGGGATCCCTATTATCTATTGGGCATCTACTACATGCCAGACACTATGCTAGGAGCTTTACAAATAACACCATCTTCTGTAATCCTCACAACCACCTGTTGGGTAAATATCATCTCCAATTTATAAATGAGAAAATGATGATTCCAAGAGATTGCATAACTCACACTAGGTCGTGTGGCTGTATCCATGGAAATTGGGTTTAGACCTGGGTTTGGCTGTCTCCAAAGTCCACACGCAGCTCTGCCTCCCATTTCTTCTTCTTTCGTTTTGCATTTTTCTCCTGATTATGTTTTTCTTCCTTTACAAGTCTCTTTGGCTTATTTTGCTTTTATCTGACTACCACAGTGTCTGAGTCTGAGCAAATCACTTCACCTTTCTGAATCTCTTAACCTCACTGATTTTCAGACTTCTTGTTTGTCAAATAGGAATAATAATGGTGTTTTCCTACTGAGAGCAGTTGGGAGGAGTAAGACAGTGGCTAAATTGCTATACAAAAGTTGCCTGTTATAATGACAGTTCTTTCTGCTCTTCTTTCATCTTGCTCCTTCCACTTCCTCTTCATCTCTCTCCCCCTCTTTTCTCATCTTCTCTCAGAAAGGAGGGGATCTCTTTCCTCCTCCCTCCTTCTCCCTATTATTCCACCATCCACAGAGACAGCTGAAGCCCCAGGTATCAACAGGCCTCTCTTCTTCCAGCCTTTACAGCTTGAAGGCGCTCATAGCTCTTGCCAGCTCACCTCTGACTGAAAGCCCCTCTTGTGGCCCATTTCCTGACCTGAGAAAGGCAAGCTGCAGAAATGCCTGCTAATTGCAGACATGTGATGAAGAGGGAGGCAGCTGCTGGCTCATTATCCTCAGGCCATGGAAACTCTACTGGCTTCAGAGACCCTCCAGTATATAGTTTTTCCTTAATGAATATAACAAAATTTGACTCCCTGGTCTTTGACTGCATTATCTCAATGTTTGGAAAGGTGGCGGGAATGTATTGCTGGTCTAGGAAAGGGGTAACTCATGAAGAAGTCAATAGGTTTTGACCATCAGTTTGGATGACAATAAGGACACAGTCAGGGCCAGGGTCACAAATCTCATATCCATTCTGAGGAGTGGCACTGAGGGGAGGACATGCCACACTGTGCAGGTGGGCAGCAGGAAGTGGCCTGGGGGTCGGCCTGGAGTTGAATAGAGTCTCTGTCAGCTACTAGCTGTGTGACCTTGGCAATTTGCCTACTTACCCTCAGCCTCTGTTTCCACATCTGTATGATGGGGTGAATATTACTTACTTCTTAGGGTGGTAATGAGATTTAAAAATGCTCAAACATATGTGGAGGTGACTGGCATGTGAAATACATGGCAATTCTCTTTCCCACATGTTCCTGGCCCACCTTAGTCCCACCTCCCTTGCACCACCATTATTTCCCAGGGCCTTTGGAGAAACCCTCTTTTTCTTCTTCATCATTTAGGGTCAATCAACAAACAAAGTATTTATTGAACACTGACCTTGTGCCAGATCTTGTGTTGAGTGTCAGGGATATAGGGAGATCAAATCCAGATATGGAGAAGACACACTAATGAGAGTCTCAATTTCTCACATCTGCATAGTCCTTAACTGTTCACAAATACAATTTTAAAACAGCCTTGTTGGGGGGGCCAGGCCAAGGGTTATCACTTGCAATTTGCAGACAGTAAGATTGAGGTTCAGAGATGGGCTAGGGCCCTGTCCGTTATGACTCCTTGTCGCACTCTCAGTTGGAACAGTGACAGAACAAACTATAATATTCTAACCCAGGTAGGGCAAACCAGAGCCATGCAGGAATGCAGGAAAGGGAGAGAGTGGCAGGGGACAAGAGGGAGAGGAAGCTTCCTGAAGTTAGTGAGGATGTGAGACTTTGAAGTCAGAACTGAGCGAAACTCTTCACCTAACTAACTTCTCATTCTTTAGGAGTCAGCTTCAATAAGGTCTTCTCATTCTCCTCCATGCTTCCCTCTGCCATAGCACTTGTCACTCGTGTGGCAGAAGTCCATTTGAGAGGGAGCTCCCTAAACAGGAGCTATGTCATTCATCTGAGCTGCAGCACCAGCCAGAAGAGCAGGTGCTTGGTGAGTGTTGGTTGAATGAACAGTTGAGTGAAGGAGGTGGGACTGAGCACAGAGGGTGTGGTTGGGGGGATGTGGATGGGGTCATGAAACCTCAGCTCCACAAGCATGGCAGACCCTGTGCTGGATACTGGGGACACTGAGGTGAATCAGACAGTTCTTACCCTTGAGGAGGTCCTAGTCTAGTGTGGAAGACAGACACATTGACAATATTATAGTGGTAAGTGTTGGAACAGAGGGAAGCCAGGGGGTTGTCAGGGCACAGAGGAAGCATTTGACCAAGCCTGGGGGCCAGGGAAAGTTTCTTGGAGAAGCTGATGCCTAAGCAGCTATCAGATAGACAAGGATATGTGATTGTGACTGTATGTGGGAGCATAGAAATGTGTAGCACACGAGGCCAGGGAAACAGCATGAGCACAGATAAGGGGGCAAAAAAATAGCCTTGGTTAGAAGCTATGTTAGAAGGACAATAGCAGTTTGTTATCATTGCAGCAGAAAACCCAAAGTGGTGAGAGACACATGGAGAGCTCATATGTTATGCCAAGAAGATGTCTTTACAGTCATCTCAGAGATACCCAAAGTATGAAAACTCTGATTCAAAAGTTACCAGCTCATAGGTCTAGCCAGCTCAAGGGTCTCTTTTGCTTAGCAGAATAACACCAAATGCACCCCCACCCAATTACTGTCAGATTCCTGGAAGGCTCTTTATTAGAGAGCCCAGATGGTAACCTTTCCCTCAGGTCCATTAATAAGGATTCTCAGGAGCTGAGAATCTAGAGGCCAGGAAGATGTCAACCAATTAAGCAGACTGGCCCCCCAGTCCTTTCCTCCTTCTAATTGGCTTCAGAACAATGGGATTTCTGCAGTCTTTAATAAGGCTCAATTCTACACTGAATCTGAGATGTTCACCACCCCCCCAAGATGATCATATTTACCTATCCTGTTCAAAGGCAGCTGTCACAGACTTGTATACTGTGTTCACGCTGCCTTCTTCTGAATTTGACCTCAGAATTCTATTTAGAAACTTGCAACCAGCTAAACCCACCTTTCCTCATCCAGACACTGCTCCAGAACATTCTTCCTCCACCATTATGTTCAAATTCCTTCTCCATCCTGCTCTGACACCCTCTCATCTCCATCATTTATCAACCTGCAACTCACACTCCTCTGGACATCATGTTGCTTTCTACCCCAGGTGTGCTCTCATTCTCAGGAACATTGAGTGCCACGTAGACAATCCATCCAATACCTTTGGCTCTTAATTTCTTGACCATCTCATATCCAGTGACCTTCTCTTCTATTTTGCTTCAGGTTTTCTCTGTCCTTATTACTTGAGCTATTTTGACTTGGATTTGTGCCATTGGAATTGGAAGAGATCTGATTAATTCAATATCCAGCCTCATTGACTTAATACCCAAGACCTTGAATGGCCTGGCCTTTGTCTACTTCCCCAGCTTCATCTTCCTGGCTTACATTATGTTCCAGAAACATCAACACTTTCCCATTTTGTGCCTTTTTTTGCTCATGTTATTACTCTTTAGCTCCTACTCGTAATCACCTTCCTTACTCACCCGTGGAATTACTGATACCAGAAAGCCTTCCCTTTCTCTTCTCCACCCCATTTCTACACCTCAAAATATAAAATGTACCTCTTCCCTGTACTCCCATGGCACTTTGCATGATTATTTCAGTCAGATTCCAATCAGGAAAATAGAGACTATTCTTATCATTTAAACCAGAGGAAATTGGTTATATAGGTGATGGAAGAGCTGAGAAGCTAAACAGAATAGTGAGAAAACTCAGAGATTATCAACAGCAAAAATTACTATTACTAGAGCTAATGGGAAGCTGGATCCATAGGAGCAGGAGTCAGAGAGGAGCAGCCCCTGTTGGAGGAGCCAGCCACGATGTGGGAAATACTGGGATTTCTCCCTTTTGCCCACCTCCAGTCACCTGCAAGTGTCTTCCCTTGGCTAAACCCAGCCAGAGCCACCATCATGGGAGTGTGGGAAACACAGCCTATAAAGGTAAACTTCCCAGAGAGGGTAGTGGGAGAGACACAGGGAATGGTGAAGAATGATAGCAAACAGATTAAGGACCGGCGTAGCCATCTCCCCAAAGAATGTTGGAAGTATCTGTTTATGATATTGTTTCCCTGCCCCATGAGCACCTTGGGGGCAGGGAACCCTTTCATCACTGTGTCCTCAGGGTCTGGCATGCAGTTTAGTAATCATGGCAGATTATTTACTGCCCTCCCTTCAAGAGATTTAATGTCCCCTCCCATTGCCATTGGCTTGAAGCATCTCTGTATGGAAAGACTAGATTCCCCTACTCCATCAACATCAGGTTTAATTATGTGACTTGTTTTGGCCAGTGGATATGGGCAAAAATGATATGATCTAAGTCTCAAATGAAGCTTTAAGAGACTTGGTATGGTTTAGTCATCCCAGTTAGATCCCAGAGTAAGAAGTAAGAAACCCAGATCAGAGTTGCTGCTGACTTGCAGCTGGCATATAATGTGAGTGAGAAATAAACCTTTACTCTTTAAGCCCCTGACTCAGGTTGTGTGTTACCACAACATAATCTAAAGAAATTTCATGAACATTGTGTCACTAGCATTGTGGCTGAGGGTGAAAATTTTAAGAGAAATTATGACAGGCTTTTGGGAAAACATCATTGGATGATATAAAGCAGGGGTCTTCAAACTTTTTAAACAGGGGGCCAGTTCACTGTCTCTCAGACCGTTGGAGAGTGCGCACTGTGGGCCTGGGACAAGTCGGCTGCTAAGCAGGACAAGCAGTGGCAGCAAAAACACCCAGCAGGCCAGATAAATGTCCTTAGGCGGGCTGTAGTTTGAGGACGCCTGATATAAAGAAAGCATTAGAATTTTGAGTCCAAAGGCTGAGTTTGAGTTCTGGGCCTGCGATCTACTACTTACATGGCTTAGAAAAGTTACATAATCTTAAAGTGAAAAAATTAAGACACAGAAGTGTGGCACAGTTCATTGTATGCAAGAAAATACAAGTGATCTGGACTTAGCTTCTTTATCAGTAAAATCTCTGATCTACTGCACTGATGATAATCTACTGTACAACAATACAGGTACTGTACTACTATAGTTGATGATAATGTTGTCTTACAGGCAAGGAGTGAGAGGTCATAAGAGAATTGTTGTGGAAACACATTGTGAATTATAAGTCACCGTTAGTTATTATCAATGCAAACTAGGTCTTTGTTTCTCTGCAACCAGGCTCAACAATGCCCGGTTTCTATAGTTTATCTCAATTCGAAAAACATTTATTGAGCACCTAAAATAAGCAAGGCAGCATACAAGGGTTTGTGGAATCTGAATGACAAGTGAGGAATTGCTTGAATTGAAATCATGGAATCAAAATGGGATAGAGCCAAACAGACCTTGCCACTCAACTAATCAAACCCTTTGTTTTGCAAATGGCCAAACTGAGACCCAGAGACAGGAAACAAGATGCTCAGTGTCACATAGTAAGTAGTAGTAGAAGCAGGATAAAACCCTCACTCTCCTAACTACTTGTCTGGGGGTGCTTTTCCCACAACACTATGCTGGTATATATGTGTTTCAAAGCCACATGTTGAATGGTCTCTCCTTCCTTTATAGACAGAATTACCCTTTTACTAGCCTCTTTGGGCTCTGGCAAGACCCATCCCCAATCAGATCCAGGAAAGGGACAAGAAACCCCTTTCTTTCTTTCTTTTTTTTTTTTTTTTTTGAGACAGAGTCTTGCTCTGTTGCCCAGGCTAGAATGCAGTGGCGTCAGCCTAGCTCACTGCAGCCTCAAACTCCTGGGTTCAAGTGATCCTTGTGCCTCAGCCTCCCAAGTGGCTGGGACTACAGGCAACTATAGGCGCAGCACCACACCTGGCTAATTTTTTTCCTATTTTTATTAGAGTCAGTGTCTCACTCTTGCTCAGGCTGGTCTCGAACTCGTGAGCTCAAGCAATCTTCCCACCTTGGCTTCTCAGAGTGCTAGGATTATAGATGTGAGCCACTACGCCCAGCTAAGAAGCCCCTTTTTGAGGAGCACATGAAGGCAGGATCCTAAAATGTCCTGAAATAGGAGTCCCTAAAACTTCTCTGCCCTCCCAAAGATGCACCTGCTTCAGCATCTATTGATCTCACCTAGATCCCAAGAACTTTGAGGATGTAGAAGGCCTGCTGCTACTCACAGCTTTAATAAATGCTAGTTGCTGGCCATATTGATAGTCTTGGTGGAGTGAGCTAAGAAAGGCTAAAAGAAAAGGAGTACTGAAGGGGGATCCCATAAAGCAGAGAATGACACTACTGCACTGGCAAGCAGACCATTGAAACTGGGATAGCAGAGGGATAGGCACTGGGGTGAGGGTGAGGAAGGCTGAGCATCCTCTTTCACTGTTCCTAGATCTAATCATATCCTTGCAAAATCCTACATGATCTGACCTCTGCCTGTCTGTCCTCCCTCATCGCACACTACTCTCTTTAGTCTCTGTGGCACAGCCTTCTTTCAATCTCATGAGTGTTTCAAGCTCTAACCCACATTCAGACTGTTCTTGAAGTGGAACACTGCCATCCCCACACTCCACTCTTTGCCTGGCTAACTTTTTCTCATCCTTTAGTTCTCAGCTTATGTGTTACTTTCTCATAAGACCTTGACTCACCAGACTAAAATTAGTTTTCTCTTTTTCACTTTCTTTTTTTTTTTTTTTTTTTTGACAGAGTCTCACTTTGTTGCCCAGGCTAGAGTGAGTGCCGTGGCGTCAGGCTAGCTCACAGCAACCTCAAACTCCTGGGCTCAAGCGATCCTCTTGCCTCAGCCTCCCAAGTGGCTGGGACTACAGGCATGCGCCACCATGCCTGGCTAATTTTTTTCTATATGTATTAGTTGGCCAATTAATTTCTTTCTATTTATAGTACAGACGGGGTCTCGCTCAGGCTGGTTTCGAACTCCTGACCTCGAGCAATCCGCCCGCCTCGGCCTCCCAGAGTGCTAGGATTACAGGCGTGAGCTACCTCGCCCGGCCTCTTTTTACTTTCTTCATAGCACTGTGGTAGATCTATGTTAGTTTTATCTGCCCACTATTCCTTCCTTTAGGGGACCACCATTTTAAACAGTTATAGTGGGACTATATATTACCATATTTGCCTCCCCCAGCCACTGAGATAGGCATGTGACTCACAGATGACCAATCATAGTCTTCTCTGGCATTGATATATGGTGGTTGAGAGAGAGAGAGAGACAGAGAAGGCCTTTTTTGTTTGTTTGTTTGTTTGTTTTTGGGACAGAGTCTCACTCTGTTGCCCAGGCTAGGGTGCCGTGGCATCAGCCTAGCTCACACCAACCTCAAACTCCTGGGCTCAACCAATCCTACTGCCTCAGCCTCTCGAGTAGCTGTGACTATAGGCATGCACAACCATACCTGGATAATTTTTTCTATATATTTTTAGTTGTCCAGCTAATTTCTTTCTATTTTTAAGTAGAGACTGGTCTCAAATTCCTGAGCTCAAACGATCTGCCCACCTCAGCCTCCCAGAGTGCTAGGATTACAGCCACTGCGCCGGGCTGAGAAGGCTTCTTTTTGGCAGAAATTAGGAAGCTAAGAATCTGGAGCTGCCATCACCCATCTAACTCCCTATGCACGGAATCTAGCTATAGAAGGAGGCTGAGGAAACAAGTAAAGCTGAGAAATGGAGAAAGCAATCGAGTCCCGGGACCAGTGGATTTCCCAGTTACATGAGCTAATAAATTCTAGTTTTTTATTAAAACTACTTTGAGGCCGGGCGCGGTGGCTCAAACCTGTAATCCTAGCTCTCTGGGAGGCCGAGGTGGGCGGATCCTTTGAGCTCAGGAGTTCGAGACCAGCCTGAGCAAGAGCGAGACCCTGTCTCTACTATAAATAGAAAGAAATTAATTGGCCAACTAAAATATATATAGAAAAAATTAGCCGGGCATGGTGGCACATGCCTGTAGTCCCAGCTACTTGGGAGGCTGAGGCAGCAGGATTGCTTGAGCCCAGGAGTTTGAGGTTGCTGTGAGCTAAGCTGACGCCACGGCACTCACTCTAGCCTGGGCAATAAAGTGAAACTCTGTCTCAAAAAAAAAAATAAATAAAATAAATAAATAAATAAATAAATAAAACTACTTTGATTTGGGATTTTATCACTTGTAATAACAAGAGTCCTAACTCATGCAGAACTTATCACAATTTAAAAAGCTTTACTGAGATGTAATTCACACACCATACAATTTGTCCATTTGTACAATTTTTAATTATATATTTATTTATATAAGTATTTGTTTAATATCTCTTTCCCCATTAGTTCCATTAGTTTCTTGACAATAAGGATCACAGCTGTTTGTTCACCGTTAATTAGATCCTAAGTGCCAGGAAAGAACTTGGCTCAGAGTATGTGCTCAATAAATTTTTTTCACTGAATAACTAAAATGTATTAATGAATATCTACCCTATGCTGGATGCTTGGGCTAATGAAACAAATCAGACATAATCCCTGTTCTTGAGGCCTACGAGGAGAGATAAACATGCAAATAGGCAAGTTTTGGTAATCCATACAGGAAAGATCAGGAAGTTGTATTGGACAGAGATGGGTTTCCTTGACCCACTCAGAGCTGACCAATTCATCAAGTCTTCTTCAAGTGCCTCCCTAAATTCTGTACTAAGGTTTAATCTCATTTCTCTCTATGTTTCTACACAAATTTGGTCTATACTGACTACCTTCCTAATGGTATAAGCTTGAGCAAGTTATTTAACCTCTCTGAACTTCATTTTTCAGAGTATTAGACATGCCCTATAGTATCCACCTTGAAGGACTATAGAAAGAATTAAATGAGATAATTAATGCTAAGTATTTCATAGTATCTGGTTCAACATATATCAGCTCTTATTATCATATTTGCTATATAGTAAAGTGGTTAGGAGCACAGGCTCTGAAGCCAGACTACTGCTTGAGTTCAAATCCTGGCTCTACCCTCTTACTAGCTGTGTGACTTGAGGAAGTTACTTAACTTCTCTGTGCCTTCTTTTTCTAATCTGTTAAAAAAGACCCCACAAAATGTAGAGATAAGAAAAGTATATATCTCAGGTCTTAGGGGGATTAAATTAAATGACTAGTACTTTAAAACACTTAGAATAGTGCCTGACTCATGGTAAGCACCTAATAAATGCTCAACCAACTTGCCTTTAAAAAAAATCCTAGTCACAAGGACTTGGCATGCTAGTTATATTTTTTCCTAATATAAAACTAACTCACCTTTAAAAACCTTAGTCTTATTTACCTCCAAGGTCTTGACATGCTGATTATATACATTTTTTTCTAATACACATCAAAATAAATACAAAAAATCACCTTGCACAATTTCAATGGCATGAATCTCTCTCTCTGGGCAACACTACTCCAGTCTCACACCATCTAATGATTTATGGTTCCCTGAACCACAGGGCTGTTCCTTGCCTTTGCCAGTGTTATGCCCCTTGCCTGGAAAGTCATTGCCTCTCTTCCTTACATGGTTGTTCCTGCTTGTTTTCAAGACTCCACTTGGGCATTATGTTCTCTGACCACAACTGAACCAGGTGCCTCTTTTATGTTCCCCCAACCCCTGGGACACCCCTTGGTCACAGCCCTGATCACGTAGCCTACTGCTGTGTCTGTCTATTCTCTCACTGGATGGAACTTCTTCAGACCAGGGAATGTATCCTATGTCATAGCACAGTAGGTAGTGCTTAGGAAGTCTTCATTAGACAATAAAATGAAGTAGCCAAACACTTGACATCATAAAATTTAATCAAAACCTGTTTTTGCATGTTTACTCAGTGCCAGATCTTATGCTAGGCACTGTGAGTGCAAAGAAAAACAAGACTTATTTCCTGTCCTCAAGGAGCTTTCCAGAGACAGACAAGTAAATGTGTGTACCCCCAAGTGTGATGGGTACAGTGACTATTACATGTATAGGGTACATGAAGTGGGACACAAAGAGTTCTGGGGATCAGGAAAGGCTTCATAGAAGATATGAAGCTTGAGCTGTTTTGAAAGCTGAGTGGATGCTCATCAGCTGGATGAGGGTAGAAGGTGGGGAATAGAAGAGAGCATTCTAAGCACATGGGATATAGTCAGTCCAGGGAGAGGGATGGGAGTCCCCCTGGGGACTACGGGTTGAGGGCAAACAGAGATAGCCTGAAGTTAACCAAGTGTGGGCTTCACCACATGCTTATTGTTCTGTGAACCAAGTGGAGGCACTTTCTGGACTCTGAGAACCTTTATGATATAATAGGAACAGTGAGACCCAAGATGATCCAACCTCCCTAGTTACTAAGCACTTATAGTTTGCTAATTTCTAGTCCCGGCCACTTTGGGGAATAGAGGTGGGGAGAAAGAAGTATAGGACACACACACATACTCATAACACACATAATACAAATATATACAACACACAATTCATACTTGTATATTATACAGCTTACCCACCTACAAGCCCAAATATCTGCACTTCAGAAACTGTTATACTTCAGAGAATATAACTTTAAACTCTCTACTCCTCAATACTGACAACACTTACTTAGGATGTGAGACATAGTTAAGGAGACTGGCTAAAAGCTAAGCTAACCTCTATTCTAGAGGTTTTCAAACTTTCTATAGACATGGAACTCTTTCTGTAAGGCAATCTTACATTGAACCCCAATATATAAAATAAAATAAAAGCTGCTTTTTAAAGCAAAAGTAGGTAGAGGTCCTGCTCTAGGACCACTGAGACATGCCTGAGCACCTGGCCCTCAATGGAACACAGGGATCAAAATGCTTTAACCTTGGAAAAAGTCAGAACATCAGAACTGCATATTTGTACCACATGGTTTTTCCCCTTCATACAATAAAATAACTTCTGCTGTGAATTGTGTTTTGGTGAGAAGCATCAGTTTGTATTGAGACACACTGTAAGAAACAGCATATAATATCCGGTGTTGTGGTTGCTGCAAGGATGTTTGATATTAAGGACATGGTTATATTCAGCATACAGTCTGCTTTATAGTTGCCAATGAAGAGCAGTGCTTCTCTGGAATAATGGCTTTGTTTTTATATTCAGGGTACTCTGAATCGTGTAGCTGAGTATGTTTCCTTCTTTGCAATGGTTGCTAGGAAGCTCAAAGGCAATATTTGTGCCCACTTCTTGCAGGTACCCAAGAATTTATGACACATATACTTATGTCACCGTGGTTTCCTCTTATTTTCCTCCCATCTTGCTTTCTGTTTACTCCAATTTTCTCACTTATTTTTTTTTATTGCTGAACTATGATGATTTTTATGACACCTCAAATCCTTTGTGGAAGGAGCAGGTAATTATGCACACAGGTGAATAATTCACAATCACAATACATCCTAATGTCACAAATACAAACACGAACTTGTCCCCTCTATTTGCTCCAGTCCCATGCACACATGTGCACATGCCCACATGTACACACGTGTCATGTACATACCAAGCTGTTCTGCGAGAAGCCGGCCCTTTTCAGTGGGAACAACCCTCTCTTCTTCCATGTCACACTTGTTCCCCACCAGAATAACCTGTGCATTGTCCCAGGAATAGGTCTTGATCTGAGTAGCCCTAAAAAGAGACAGAGAGATATATGTTAATCACACTGAATGTCTATAGACTGAATGCTGTTTCTCCTCCCCAAGATTCACACATTGAAGCCTAATCTTTGATGTGATAGTATTTGGAGGTGGAGCTTTTGGGAGGTAATTATTTCATGAGGATAGAGCCCTAATTAATGGGATTGGTGTCCTTATAAGAGAAAGAGACTAGAGCTCTCTTTCTCTCTTGGCCATGTGAGGATACAACAAGAAGGTGCTGTCTCCAGATACTGGAGCTGCTGGAGTATTGCTCTTGGACTTCCTAGCTCCAGAACTGTGAGAAATAAATGTTTGTCATTTAAACCACTCATTCTATGGTATTTTTGTTATAGCAGCCCAAACTGACTAAGGCACACAACTTCTAGGTCAGAAAGAGAACTATGAAGTTCAAAGAAATGGTTTCTCAGATGGACATGGTGGCTCACATCTGTAATCCTAGCAATTTGGGAGGCTGAGGTGGGAAGACTGCTTGAGCTCAGAAGTTCAAGAACAGGATGAGCGAGAGTGAGACCCCGTCTCTACTGAAAAAATAGAAAAAATTAGCTGGGTACAATGGCACACACTTGTAGTCCCAGCTACCTGGGAGGCTAAGGCAGGAGGAGTTTGAGCCCAGGAGTTTAAGGTTGCTGTGAGCTATGCTGATGCCATAGCACTCTAGCCTGGGCAACGAAGCAAGACCCTGTCTCAAAAAAAAAAAAAAAAAAGAAGAAGAAGAAGAAAGAAAAAGAAATGGTTTCTCTCCCACGGGGCCAGCAACATCCAAGTTACTGCTAATTAGTTCAACTGAGAACAGACAGACAGATAGCTGCCCCTGCTGGTTGTCACAGATGCTGACCCCTAAGCCCTGGTTGCAAACCTCCCCTGCCTCCAATGTGTCTGGCCATCCCTCTCCTGCATGGGCAGAGTGCTCTTTCTAAAACATGTATCTGATCATAATGTGTCCTTTCTTAAAAGGCTTCTCTGGCCCCCAACTAGCTACGTGATCAAGTCTAGATTCCTCAGTTCAAGACTATTCATGTCCTATCTCTCCAGCCTCATTACCCTTCCTTCCACCTCACAAACCTTGCCACTCATTCCCCCAAAGCTCTTCCATGGCTTGTGCCTTTGCCTATACTGGGAATCCCTTCCCCACAACTAACTCACCCTCCAAGGCCCAATGCTGATCCGCAATGCCTTGTGGGAGCCTCCTCAACCTTCTCTAGATCTAGCTAGCCTCCACCTCCTCTGTGACGCATAAACCTCCACTGAAGCCTTAGATCGTGATTATTTGTAGAAAACAGTGTTAGTGGTGGTTTCTTTCACGTAGGATGATTATGAGACTTTTTAAAAATACTTTTCAAATGTTTGTACTTTTCAAATTTTTGAAAGTGAGCATTTATTACTTCTATAATTAAAAACAAAATTTTAACAGAAGGAATAAAATAAGACTCTTACATTTTGGAGACATCTTTGTTTGTGGGGATGGGCCTAACTCTGTCCCCAACTACCTCATCAGGTTGAAATAATTACTTCCTCTTTTGGCCCACTGAACATTCACACATATTACACTTGGCTGAATTTATCTGTGTCTCCCTAAGGACAGGGACAGGCAGCCTGTCCATCTTTGGGATGCCAATACCCAGCAAAGAGCACAGAGCAGAGAAGCTGTCAGTGAATGTCTGATGAATGAATGAGCCAGGGAACAGTTAATCCTGAAGTAGATCTTGAATCTGACCCTACCCTGTCTGATACTCAATCTAACTCAATCTTAACTGCAATGTGGACTTATTACTGACCAGCTGATCTCACCACCAACCTTCTCATCTGTGATGAGAAGTCATTCGAAGGATGGAATTCACTCAACTACCATTTGTTGTGGGCCCATAGAGAGCCAGGCCCCTTTCTGGGTTCTGGAGTTTGCATGAGAGGTAGGGGTTAAGCTGGGACCAAGTTGCACAGAGGCTAAACCCAAAGGCTAGAGCTTGGGAGAGATGGACACCAGGTCTTCACACTCAAGGCAGGTAACTGGAGCCAACTCTCCTTATCTCCACATACTACTCTTCCTTTCATCTTCCTCCCTCCTCCCACCCCATTCCCTCACAGCTCCCAGATTAGCAAACTGCTCAGGTTACTCTTGGAGGAATTGTCATCAGGTGTTAAAGTCACTGTGTTCCTGAGGCAGAATGAAAGGAGACTGATGGAGAAAGGAAAGAGGTCAAAGCCAACGGGGAGGAGCAGTGTGGAGAACCTTGGAGAAGGAGCATGTAACAGCAGGAGGGTGTGGTGGGAGAGAGGTGATGAAGGAAGGTGGGGGGGAGGAAATTATGGCTGGAGAGAGTAAAGGGAAGGGGAAGAGAAAAAAGAGGAAGGAAAGGAGAAAGAAGGAAGGTAGAGGGAAGAAGTTCCAAAGGAAGGGGGAAAAAGGAGGAAGAAGAGGATGACCAAGAGGCAGAAAAGGAGAATACAGACCCCCATTAATGACAGACACCCCAATGGCACCCTGGGCTCTTGGTCAGAATAGGGGAGTGCAGCAGGCAGCCTGCAGGTCACTCTCAGCCAAGGCTCCAAGTTGCCAACAAAGCTTCACATACTCATGCTCACTGTTCCTTGGGAGAAGGGAAGTCCTCAAAGAATAACTGTTGGACAAAAGGGAGTAGGAGACAAGCTTGGCACTGGCCAGCACTGCTGCTGTGTACCTGGCTTGCTCAGCCTCTCTGAATCTGAGAACAGCCACCGCACAGAAGCTCCACCTTCTGCCATCCTCATCTGGGTGGGGGGCACTGGTTTCTGGCCCCTCCTGTCATTTGTCTTCCCATCATGCTCCCTTCTCCCATGAGTAATGACCCAAGAAGGAAGACTTCAGCTGCTCAGAGGTTGTACCTCTGGGGTGCTGTACTAATTTCCATTGTATATTAAACCTTTATGAACTTGAACTGGATGTGCTCTTAGACCCCCAAGCCCAGAAATAAACTTTATAGAGAAGTGCTATCGTGTTTCCCCAAAAATAAGACCTACCCGTAAAATAACCCCTCGCAGGATTTCTAAGCATTTGCGCAATATAAGCCCTACCCCGAAAACAAGACCTAGTGGTGGGCATGGCTATGCAGCATATCTGCACAACCCATGCATTTCCTCACAGAGCAGTAAAGAAGATGAGCAGCCCTTCTCAATCTGCCCCATCCTGACAGCTACTATCCCACAGGTGACAGGAAAGGTGCGGACAGCCCCACCAACAAGGTAGGCTCCCCCTGTCAGGTCCCAGCCATCCTGTGCGTGCTGCAGGCTGAGGCTTTGAGGGGAAAATAACACATCCCCTGAAAATAAGCCCTAGGGTGTCTTCTTGAGGAAAAATAAATATAAGACCCTGTCTTATTTTTGGGGAAACACAGTATGTAGATGCACTCTCCTCCGTAGCTTGAGTAGTCTTCCTAAAAGCTGTTGGTTTCCATTTAAATGTCATGGGTTAGAATCCAAACTCTTTATACCAGCACACAAAATTCTTCACAACCTGTGTCATTCCTACCTTCTTGCCTTTGCACATCTGTATTCTTTTTCTGGAACATTCTTATCCATTAACGCCTTGGGCTAACTCCTATTTATCTTAAAAAGTGTAGCATCTGTGTCAGTCACTCCAAGGCACCTTCCCTGACTCGCCAAACTGGGTCAGAGATCCTTCTGCTGGGTTCTCACAGCCCAGATGTCTCTCTTCATCACTGCACCTATCATATGATATTTTCATTGCCTGCTTATTAATCTGTCTTCGCCTCTCAACTGTGAGCTCCCTGAGGGCAGGAGCCCTGTCTCATTCATATGGGTTTCCCTAGCACACAGCACAGGGCCTAGCACATGTTAGGGTTTCACTAGCAGTCTATAAATAAATGAGTGAATGAGTCTCGTACCAGTCTTGGACAGCATTGAAGGATTCCTCATTGGTGATGTCATACATCAGAATGAAGCCCATGGCCCCACGGTAATAGGCTGTTGTGATGGTCCGGTATCGCTCCTGCCCAGCTGTGTCCTGGGGAGGGGGGAAGGAAAGAATCAATCTCTTAGAAAGTCTGCTTTAGTTCCTAAGAAGTCCCCAAGGCAATTAAGTAAAAATTTGAGGCATATGTAAAGAGCACCTATTGTATGTCTTGTATTGTGCTTCGTGACTAGAATAAAGTAGTTTTTAAAACCTCATGGAAATCAAGAAGAAAATAATTTAAATCCCAATAGAAAAAATGGGCAAGAAGTATAAACAAGTCACAGAAGAAATGTAAGTCGATCATTATTATATAAAAGTTTTATCGGCCAAGTGAAGTAGCTCACACCTGTAATCCTAGCACTCTGGGAGCCCGAGGTTGGAAGTATTGCTTGAGATCGGGAGTTGGAGATGAGTCTGAGCAAGAGCAAGACCCCATCTCTACTAAAAATAGAAAAAATTAGCCAGG
>VSMD01137677.1:0-28454 GCA_008750895.1 Mirza zaza | reverse complement strand
CTCCCCTCTCCCCCCTGCCCAATACCCTATTACTGTAGTACCTATGTGTCCACTTAGGTGCTGCTCAGTTAATACCAGTTTGCTGGTGAGTATATGTGGTGCTTGTTTTTCCATTCTTGGGATACTTCACTTAGTAGTATGGGTTCCAGCTCTAACCAGGAAAATATAAGATGTGCTATATCACCGTTGTTCCTTAGAGCTGAATAGTACTCCATGGTATACATATACCACATTTTATTAATCCATTCTTGGATTGATGGGCACTTGGGCTGTTTCCACAGCCTTGCGATTATGAATTGTGCTGCTATAAACATTCGAGTGCAGGCGTCTCTTTTGTAGAGCGTCATTGGATCTTTTGGGTAGATGCCCAGTAATGGGATTGCTGGATCAAATGGTAGATCCACTTGTATGGCTTTAAGGTATCTCCATATTGCTTTCCACAGAGGTTGAACTAATTTGCAGTCCAACCAGCAGTGTAGGAGTGTTCCCCTCTCTCCGCATCCACGAAAGCATTTATTGTTTGGAGACTTTTTGATAAAGGCCATTCTCACTGGAGTTAAGTTATATCTCATTGTGGTTTTGATTTGCATTTCCCTGATGATTAGAGATGTTGAGCATTTTTTCATATGTTTTTTGGATATTCTTCTGTCTTCTTTAGAAAACTTTCTGTTCAAGTCCTTTGCCCACTTTTTAATAGGGTTAGTTGATTTTTTCTTGCTGATTTTCGTGAGTTCTAGGTATATTCTAGTTATCAGCCCCTTATCAGATGCATAGGATGCAAAAATTTTCTCCCATTCTGTAGGTTGTCTGTTTACTTTCATGAATGTTTTTTTGGCTATGCAGAAGCTTTTTAGTTTAATCATGTCCCATTTATTTATTTTTGTTGATGCTGTGATTGCCTTTGGGGACTTCATAAACTCTTTGTCTAGCCCGATGTCTAGGAGAGTGTTTCCAACATTTTCCTCTAGAATTCTAATAGTTTCATACCTTAGGTTTAAGTCGGTTATCCAGCGCGAGTTGATTTTTGTGAGAGGTGAAAGGTGTGGGTCCTGCTTTAGCCTTCTACAAGTGGCTATCCAGTTTTCCCAGCACCATTTATTGAAAAGGGATTCTTTTCCCCAGCGTATGTTTTTATCTGCTTTGTCAAAGATTAGATGGCTGTATGAGGATGGTTTTATATCAGGATTCTCAGATCTGTTCCACTGGTCAATATTCCTATATTTGTGCCAATACCAGATTGATTTAATTGCTACAGCTTTGTAGTATAGTTTGATATCTGGCATATTAATACCTCCCATTTTGTTTTTGTTGCCTAGAATTGCTTTTGATATTCTGGGTCTTCTTTGGTTCCATACGAAGTGTAAAATTATTTTTTCTATATCTGTGAAGAATGTGGATGGGGTTTTAATAGGTATTGCATTGAATCTGTAGATCAGTTTGGGTAGTATAGACATTTTAATGATATTGAGTCTGCCGATCCATGAGCATGGTATGGATTTCCATCTGTTTACATCCTCTGCTATTTCCTTCTTCTGTGTTTCATAGTTCTCCCTGTAGAGGTGTTTTACCTCCTTGGTTAAGTTTATACCTAGGTACTTTAATTTCTTTGTTGCTATTGTGAAGGGAATTGAGTCTTTGATTTGGTTCTCAATTTGATTGTTGTTGGCATATATGAATGCCTCTGATTTAAGTGTATTGATTTTGTATCCTGAGACTTTACTAAATTTATTTATCAGTTCCAGGAGTTTCTGTGTTGAATCTTTGGGGTTTTCTAAATATAATACCATATCATCAGCAAACAGTGAAAGTTTGACCTCTTCTGCCCCTATTTGGATACCTTTAATTCCACTTTCCTGTCTTACTGCTATACCCAGAACTTCCAGCACTATGTTGAATAGAAGTGAAGATAGTGGGCAGCCTTGTCTGGTTCTAGTTCTAAGTGGGAATGATTTTAATTTTTCCCATGCAGTATGATGTTGGATATGGGTCTGTCATATATGGCTTGTATCATTTTTAGGTATGTTCCTTCTATGCCTATTTTATTAAGTGTTCGTATCATGAAAAGGTGTTGAATTTTGTCAAAAGCTTTTTCTGCATATATTGAAAGAATCATGTGGGCTTTGTTTTTGCTTCTGTTTATGTGGTGAATTGCATTTATAGATTTACATATGTTGAACCATCCCTGCATCCCTGGGATGAATCCCACTTGGTTGTGATGGATTATTTTTTTGATAAGCATCTGGATTGGGTTAGCTAAGATTTTGTTGAAAATTTTTGCATCTATATACATTAGGGATATTGGTCTGTATTTTTCTTTTTTTGTTGCATCCTTTCCTGGTTTTGGTATCAGAGTAATATTCGCTTCATAAAAGGTGTCGGGGAGGTTTCCGTTCTTCTCGATGTTGCGGAATAGTTTCTGCAAGATAGGTACTATTTCTTCTTTGTAGGTGTGGTAAAATTCAGGTGTGAAACCATCTGGACCGGGACTTTTCCTTTTAGGGAGATGTTTAATTGCTGTTTCTATTTCAGCTCTTGAGATTGGTCTGTTCAGGAAATCTATTTCTTCCTGGTTGAGCCTAGGGAGGCTGTGTGTTTCTAGAAATTTGTCTATTTCCTCCACATTTTCCAGTTTGTGTGCATAAAGATTTTTTGTAGTATTCATAAATTATATCTTGTATCTCTTTGGGATCAGTTGTGATATCTCCTTTTTTGTTCCTGATGGAGCTTATTAGAGATTTCTCTTGTCTGCTTTTCGTTAGCTTAGCCAATGGCATGCCAATTTTGTTTATTTTCTCAAAGAACCAACTTTTTGTTTTATTAATCTCCTGAATAGCTTCCCTGTTTTCAATTTCGTTTAGTTCTGACTTGATCTTGTTGATTTCATTTCTTCTGCTGGTTTTGGGGTTGGTCTGTTCTTCTTTTTCCAGCTCTTTGAGTCGTTTCATTAGATTGTCTATTTGTGATCTTTTTGACTTTTGGTTATAGGCTTTTATGGAGATAAACTTTCCTCTCAGAACTGCTTTAGCTGTGTCTCAGAGGATATGATAACTTGTCTCTCCATTGTCATTTTGTTCATAGAATTTTTTTATTTGCATCTTGATTTCTTCATTTATGAAGTATTCATTTAGTAGGAGGTTGTTTAATTTCCACGTTTTTGTGTAGAAATGTGAGTTTCTGTTAGAGTTGATTTCTACTTTTATTCCACTGTGATCTGAGAAGATACATGGTATGATTTCTATTTTTTTTTAATTTCTTGAGGTTTACTTTGTGTCCTAGGATATGGTCAATCTTAGAGAATGTCCCGTGAGCTGATGAGAAGAATGTATATTCAGTGGATTTTGGGTAGAATGTCCTGTAAATGTCAGTCAGACCCAATTGTTCTAGAGTTTTGTTTAAGTCCATTATGTCTTTATTAATTTTCTGTTTGGAGGATCTGTCTTATGCCGTTAGTGGGGTGTTGAAATCTCCGGTGATTATGGAGTTGCTATTAATCCATTTGCTTAGATCCAGTAAGGTTTGCTTTATGAATCTGGGTGCACCTAAGTTGGGTGCATATATATTTAAAATTGTTATCTCTTCTTATTGAACTGTGCCCTTCATCATTATATAATGACCTTCTTTGTCTTTCACTACTTTTGTTGGTTTAAAAACTAGATCGTCTGAAATTACAACTGCCACGCCAGCCTTCTTTTAGCTTCCACTTGTTTGGAATGCTGATATCAACCCTTTTACTTTTAGTCTATATGCATCCTTGCAGGTTAGATGTGTTTCCTGAAGACAGCTATACGTGGCCTGTATTTTCTTATCCATTCAGCCAGGCTATGTCTCTTGAGTGGAGAGTTTAAGCCATTCGCATTTATTGACAGAACTGATAGGTAAGGTAGATTACTGTTCACTCTGTTGGGTTGGATGTTGTTGCTTTGATTTCTCTCTTGAGCCATTGTAATATCTGGCCTTTAATCTTTGGGTTTTGGTTGTTTTTATATTCCTGAGTTTTTATTATGGTGTTCCATGTGTACCACTGTTTTGAGTACTTCTAGTAGGGCTGGTCTTCTCTTTGTGAATTCTCTGAGACTTTGCTTATCTGAGAATGTCTTTATTTCTTCTTCATATACGAAGCTTAGTTTTGCAGGGAAGAAGATTCTAGAATGGACATTGTTTTGTTTCAGAAGAGTGAGAATGGGGCCCCAGTCTCTGCTTGCTTGTAAGGTCTCAGTAGAGAAGTCTGGTGTTATTCGAATTGGCTTTCCCTTGTATGTTACTTGCTTCTTTCGTCTTACAGCTCTTAGTAGGGCCTCTTTAGTTGATATTTTGGTCAGTCTGATGACTGCATGTCGTGATGTCTTCCAGTTTGCATTGAATCTCCCAGGGGTTCTCTGAGCTTCTTGAACTTGTATATCGAGATTTTGAGCAAGGCCTGGGAAATTTTCCTCTATTATATCCTCAAATAGCTTGTCCAACCCTTGAGTGTTGTCTTCTTCCCCTTCTGGTAACCCTATGGCCCTCACATTAGGTTTCTTCACATAATCCCACATCTCTTGTAAGCTTTGCTCTTTTCTCTTGTTTCTCTGCACTATCTCTGTGACTGATTTATTTAATTGGAAGGTGTTATCTTCAATCTCTGAGATTCTTTCTTCTGTTAGATCTACCCTGTTCTTGAGACTTTCCACTGTATTTTGTAGTTCCCTGAATTGATTCTTCATTCTAGGAGTTTGGTTAAACTTTTCTTCTTTGTCTTGATTTCTTTAGTGAACTTTTGTTCCAGGTCCTGGAGGCTTTTTGTTGTTTCTTTGTGTTAGTTATTCAGGTGTCCTTGCAGGTGGTTGAATTTTTTTATGATCCTCATTCAAAATTCCTCTTCTGTCATTTCGGTTGCCTGATTTTAGTTGGTGTCTGTTTCTAAGGGTCTGGTGCTCCTCTTTGGAGGTGTGGTTTCCGTTTCATTCTTCACATTTCTGGGGTTCCTTCACTGATTGCTTTCCATGTTGATCAGTGGTTGTTTCTTTTCTTTAGGTTTTCGTTTGGGTATTCACACGTCTTGTTTAGTTTCTGAGCCGGCAGCTGGTGTCTGTGGGTGAGATTCGACCACTCCCTGTATGATGAGTCAGTAGGTGCCATAAAAAGGGTGTGCAAGATGTCCTCCCTGTCAGTAGGTGGCACTTGCTTGGAGGAACAGGCTACGCTGTTGTTTTTATGTCCTGTTATCAGCTCTTGTTCCTGTAGAAAGGCACTTTAGTGCCTCAGGTGGTGGGTGGGGCCCTGGGACTTCCAGGTGTGTCCTTTCCTCCCCCTCAGTGAGGGCTGGTCTAGGAGAGAGTCTGCTCCAAGCTAGGTTGGGTAAGCCAGCCCTTAGGCACCACCAATGTCGTTAGGAGGGGTCAAAGTTCTGTTCTCTGCTTCCAGGAAAAGCTGTCAGGGAGGGGCGGGAATGGCACCGCTCAGCCAGAAAGTCTGTGTGTGGGGTGGGGCTGTCTGAGACCCGCAGTCTGGAGTGGGCATTGCTTCTTTCCACCCTCCCCAACTCCGCGGCTACTCCTGGGCCTCTGCCAGCAGGCCAGACCACACACCACTGGGCCTCCCCTGACTGTGATGCTGGTGGGGAAGTTCCCTGCGCAGGAATGCCATCTGGGCTGGGTGCATGGCCTCCCTTTTGGAGGAGGGTTGCCCTCTCGGACGCTGATCTGCCCCTGAAGGCACACACACCTCAGTAGGCTGGTCACGTATATTCCTTCTGTGCCCCGGGCAATGCGAGACCTGGGTGCACGGGATCTGGTCTGCAGGTCTGACCTCTGGGCCCCAGAGTTCAAACTATATCCCCACCTGGGAGAGGAGTCCCGGTCCCAATTCGCCCACAGGGAGCCCAAGCTGGGTCTATGTCTCTCAGCCTCAGAGTCTGCCCGGTTCTCCTGGGATCACCATGCCAGCAGCACCTGGGAGGGCTGTCGGGTAGAGAGCTCACAGTCTGAGTTCCCCTCAGTCAGCTGTAGGGCCCCAAAAGGGATGGTCCTGTTCTGTGTAGGTGCCTCCGGCTGGTGGCTGTATTGTCTCTCTGGGCAGCCATGGGTAGGGTGGGGGAGGGGAGGAGGAGGCAATATGGCGTCTGCCGCGCGGCTCGGGTCTGTGCACACGGAGGTGCCCGAGGGAGTTGGGAGCCTGGCGCCGCGTCCGCTACTGGCTTACCGCTCACTGGCGGCGGCCGTCTCTGGGCTGGTGTCCGCAGGTCTCTCCACCTGCTGGGGAGCCCACCAGCAGTCCCAGATGCAGGGCAGGGGAAAGTTGACCGATCATCCTAACCTTCCCGCTGGCCTCCAGGCTGCTCCAGCGGTCTCAGCTTCTGGTTCTCCTCCGGAACCTCCTCCCGTGGAGTCTCCCGTGGTGTCAGGTACCCCTCCTTCCAACCCTCTTCTGCTGTATGCTCGTCTGCTTGCTTCTTTCTTCTAATTTCTGCTAGAATCTGTCTTTTCTGCAGAGATACTCTGTCTGGCGGTGTTTGCCATCTGCCATCTTGATTCCCTCTAGACTTCCAATTTTTAATTTAGATTATTTTCTTCTTGTACTCCTAGTTGCTTTGGGAAGAAACATTATTTATCAAAAATTATGTGGAACAGGCCAGGCGCAGTGGCTCAGGCCCGTAATCCTAGCACTCTTGGAGGCCGAGGCAAGAGGATTGCTTGAGCTCAGGAGTTAGAGACCAGCCTGAGCAAGAGCAAGACCCTGTCTCTAACTATACATAGAAAAATTAGCCAGGTGTGGTGGTACACGTCTGTAGTTCCAGCTACTCAGGAGGCTGAGGTAAGATGATTGCTTCAGCCCAGGAGTCTGAGGTTGCTGTGAGCTAGGCTGACACCACGGCACTCTAGCACGGGTAACACAGTGAGACTCTGTCTCAAAAATATATATATTGTATGGAATAGCCAAAACGCAATATTTTTGAATTATTCATATTAATAGAACCAAGATAAAGTGCTGAATATGTTTTGAGACATTGTTTCAAAGAAAAAGTGACTTTTCTTTATTTGGTGTGTGAAACTGTTCTGAGGAAGAAAATTGAGTTGAAGCTGAGGTTGGTCTTCAAATCTTTGGTGGATTAGACATCACAAGATTAGATGCCTGTTAAAATAAATTCGTCAAACACATAGATTTGTTACTATGTGCCAAATTTAATTTAACTCTCAAAAAAAACCCCCAACAGAATGACAAAAAAAGAAAAACTGTTTCAAAAAGTATGATAAGCATATATACTATTCTCTGGGAAAGGGTAGCCTAAAAAAATTGTTAAATTGCATACAAGATGGTTACTTTCAACAGAAACGTAACATTTCAACACCTTAAATGTTAAGTTTCTTTAGGGCTTTACGATTTTATTAGATGTTCATGCAGGCTAAGCCATCACGAACCTTGAGGGCTGATAACATCACTGCACACTGATTAGTTTTAGATTGTCGGTCAAATATATGAGGAAAAGGAATTCCAGGGGTAACTATGAGCTCCCGTATGGCATAAAAGACTTGTCCCCACACCATGCTAAGAGACTTGACCAAACTGCAACCTGGTACTGCCTGCACCAGGCTGAGTCCCCAAAACGTGAGTCTGGTTCTGATGCTCAGTGTTTCCTCAAGAAAACATAGTCCTACCAAACCGCAAAGTGTCCATTCTCCCAACCCACCTTGACAAACCATTTTCAGTAATTCTCTACTACCCCACTTCTGCAGTTTTAATTTCTCCCTAGTCCCCCAGCCCCTTTCCGTTGCCTGCTTTTCACATTCCTATGGCTGCTTTTTTGTTCTCTCTCTCTTAAAAAGCCTCAGTCTTAGTTGGAGTTGAACTTGGTTTATACTGGAGTCCCCCTTCCCTTCTGCAGTTGTCTTAATCAACTCGCTGCCTTTAACAAGTGTCTGGCAGGGCGGAGCAAGATGGCGGCCAAGAAACCCTGCCAGACAGTGTCTCTGCAAAAAAGACCAATTCTAGAAGAAATTAGAAGAAAGAAGCAAGCAGACAAACATACATTGGATGAGGTTCGGAAGAAGGGGTACCTGAGACACGGGAGACTCCACAGGAGGAGGTTGCAGAGGAGAACTGGAAGAAGAGACCTCCCAAGAAGCTTGGAGACCAGTGGCAAGGGTAGGTGGAGTGGTTAACTTCCCCTCCCCTGCATCTTGGACTGCTGGTGGGCTCCCTAGCGGTTGGAGAGTCCTGCAGACACCAGCCCAGAGACGGCCACCACCAGTGAGTGGTAAGCCTGTAGCAGACACAATACCAGACTCCCAGCTTCCTCGGGGCACTTCCCTGTGCACAGACCAGAGCCGCGCGGCAGGCACCACATTACTAAATTCTCCACTCCCCTGACCCTGTCTGTGGCTGATGAGACAGACAATACAGCCACCACCCTGGGGCATCTCCTGGGAATGGGACCTTCCCTTTTGGGGCCCTACAGCTGAGTGAGGGGTACTCAGACAGTGAGCTCTCTGCCCGCCAGCCCTCCCAGGTGCTGCAGGCCTGGTGACTCCAGGAGAATGGGGCAAACACTGATCCTGAGAGACATTGACTCAGCTTGGGGTTCCCCATGGGTGAATTGGGACTGACACTCCTCTCCCTGGTGGGGTCAGGGATTGAACTCCGGGGCCCAGAGGTCAGACCTGCAGTCCAGATCTTGTACACTGAGGTCTTGCATTGCCTGGGGCACAGAAAGGATATTTGTGAATAGCCTACTGAGGTGTGTGTGCCTTCAGGGACAGATTAGCGTCCAAGATGGCAACCCTCCTCCCAAGGGGGGGCTGTGTACCCAGCCCAGGCAGTGATCCTGCGCAGGGAAACTCCTGGCTGGCATCACAGACAGGGGAGACTTGGTGGCATGAGGTCTGGCCTGCTGGCAGAGGCCCAGGAGAAATCATGGAGTTGGGAAGGGTGGAAAGAAGCAAGGCTCGCTCCAGACTGTGGGTCTCAGACAGCCCCACCCCACATGTAGACTCTCTAACTGAGCGGGGCCATCCAACCCCTTCTTGGCAGCTTTACCCGGAAGCAGAAAACAGAACTTTGACCCCTACTAACGGCATTGGTGGTGCCTGGGGGCAGTCTTACCCAACCAAGCTCCGCCCAGACTCTCTCCCAGACCAGCCCTCACTGAGGGGGAGACAGGGACATACCTGGAAGTCCCAGGGCCCCACCGACCACCTGAGGCACTAGAGTGCCTCTCTACAGGAACAAGAGCTGGTCACAGGACACAAAAACAATAGCATAGCCTGTTCCTCCAAGCAAGCGCCACCTACTGACAGGGAGGACATCCTGCACACCCTCTTCACAGCACCTACTGACTCATTATATAGGGAGTGGTCGAATCTCACCCACAGACACTACCTATCGGCTCAGAAACTAAACAAGGCATGTGAATACCCAAACAAAAACCTAAAGGAAAGAAACAACCACTGATCGACATGGGAAGAAATCGGCAAAGGAACTCCGGAAATATGAAGAACCAAATGGAAACCACACCCCCAAAGAGGAGCACCAGCACCACAGAAATGGACATCAACCAAAATCAGACCACTAAAATGACAGAAGAAGAATTTGGAACATGGATTGTAAGAAAATTGAATGACTTGCAAGAGAAAGTGGATAATCAACACAAAGAAAATGCAAAATGATTCTGGGACCTAGAAGAAAAAATTCACTAAAGAAATTGAAATAATAAATAAAAATCAAACTCAACTCTTGGAAATGAAGAATCAATTCAGGGAGCTACAAAACACAGTGGAAAACCTCAAGAACAGGGTAGACCAAATAGAAGAAAGCATCTCAGAGATGAAGATAACACCTTCCAATTAATAAATCAGTCACAGAGATAGAGCAGAGAAACAAGAGAAAAGAGCAAAGCCTACAAGAGATATGGGATTATGTGAAGAAACCTAATGTGATGGTTATAGGGTTAAGAGAAGGGGAAGAAGAAGACACTCAAGGTTGGGATAAGCTATTTGAAGATATACAGAGGAAAATTTCCCAGGCCTTGCTAAAAATCTCAATATACAAGTTCAAGAAGCTCAAGGGACCCCTGGGAGATTCAATGCAAACAGGAAGATGTCATGACATGCAGTCATCAGACTGACCAAAATATCAACTAAAGAGGCCCTTCTAAGAGCTGTAAGACAAAAGAAGCAAGTAGCATACAAGGGAAAACCAATTCAAATAACACCAGACTTCTCTACTGAAAGTTTACAGCCAAGGAGAGACTGGGGCCCCATTCTCACTCTTCTGAAACAAAATAATGCCCAGCCTAGAATCTTATTTCCTACAAAACTAAATTTTGTATGTGAAGGGAAATAAGGACATGCTCAGATAAGCAAAGACTGAAGGAATTCACCAAGAAAAGACCAGTCCTTCAAGAAGTACTGAAAACAGTGTTACCCACGGATCAGCACAATAAACACTCACGAATGTAAATCTACTCAAAAGCTAAAGATCAAAGCCCGTCTGGGGCTTTGAGCCCACAATGGCTCAAGAGAGAAAACAAAGCAACAAAGTTCAACCCAACATAATGATCAGAAATCTGCCCTACCTATCAGTTATCTCGATAGAAGTTAATGGCTTGAACTCACCACTTGAAAGACATAGGCTGGCTGAATGGATAAAAAAATATAAGCCAAGTATCTGCTGCCTTCAGGAAACACATCTAATCTGCAAGGATGCAGTTAGACTAAAGGTAAAGGGTTGGAGAGCAATATTTCCAGCAAATGGAAGCCAAAAGAAAGCTGGAATGGCGGTGCTGATCTCAGATAACTTCGTTTTTAAATTAACAAAAGTAATAAAAGACAAAGAAGGTCACTATATAATGGTGAAGGGTACAGTTCAATAAGAAGACATAGCAATTGTAAATATATATGCACCCAACCTTGGTGCACCCAGATTTATAACGCAAACTCTACTGGATCTAAACAAATGAATAAACAACAACACCATAATAGTTGGAGACTTTAGCACCCCACTGACAGCACAGGACAGATCCTCCAAACAGAAAATCAACAAAGAAATAATGGACTTAAACAGAACTCTAGAACAAATGGACCTGACTGACATTTACAGGACATTCTACCCAAAAACCACTGAATATATGCTCTTTTCATCAGTTGATGGTTCATTCTCTAAGATAGACCATATCCTAGGACACAAAGCATGTCTCAAACAATTTTAAAAAATAGAAATTATACCATATATCTTTTCAGACAACAATGGAATAAATGTAGAAATCAACCCTAACAGGAACTCTCATTTCTACTCAACGTCATGGAAACTTAACAACATTCTGCTGAATGATCACTTCATAAACCAGGAAATCAAGATGGAAATCAAAAGATTCTGTGAACTAAATGGCAAAGGAGACACAACTTATCAAAAACTGTGGGACACAGCTAAAGCAGTCCTGAGGGGAAAGTTTATTTCCATGATGCCTATATCCAAAAGTGGAAAAGATCACAAATAGACAACCTAATGAATCATCTCAAAGAGCTGGAAAAAGAAGAACAGACTGACCCCAAACCCAGCAGAAGAAGTGAAATCATTAAGATCAAATCGGAACTAAACAAAATTGACAACAGGGAAACCATACTGAAGATTAATTTTAAAAAAGTTTGTTCTTTGAAAAAATAAACAAAATTGACACACCTTTGGCTACACTAACAAAAAGCAGAAAAGAAAATTCTCTAATAAGCTCCATCAGGAACAATAAAGGAAAAATTACAACATTTACCACAGAGATACAAGATATAATTTATGAATACTACAAAAACTTCTATGCACACAAACTGGAAAATGTGGGGGAAATGGACAAGTTTTTAGAAACACACAGCCTCTCTAGGCTCAAACAGGAAGAAATTGAATTCCTGAACAGACTAATATCAAGTACTGAAATTTAAACAGCAATAAAAAACTTCGAAAAAAGAAAAGTCCTCAACCAGATGGTTTGACACCCGAATTTTAACACACCTACAAAGAAGAACTGGTGCCTATCCTGCAAAAATTATTCCACAACATCGAGAAGGATGGAAACCTCCCCAACACATTTTATGAAGTGAACATAATCCTGATACCAAAACCAGGAAATGATGCAACAAAAAAAGAAAACTACAGACCAATATCCCTTATGAATATAGATGCAAAAATTCTCAACAAAATCCTAGCCAATCAAATCCAGGTGCTTGTCCCGAAAATAATCCATCACAACCAAGTGGGCTTCATCCAATGGATGCAAGGATGATTCAAGATACACAAATCTATGAATGTAATTCACCATATAAACAGAAACAAAAACAAAGACCATATGATCCTCTCAATAGATGCAGGAAAACCATTCAACAAAATTCAACACCCTTTTATGATAAGAACACTCAACAAAATAGGCATAGATGGGGCTTACCTAAAAATGATACAAGCCATATACGACAAACCCACAGCCAATATCATACTGAATGGGGAAAAATTGAAAGCATTCCCACTTAGAACTGGAACAAGACAAGGTTGCCCACTATCTTCACTTCTATTCAACATAGTGCTGGAAGTCCTTGCTACAGCAATCAGACAAGAGAGCGGAATTAAGCGAGTCCGAATGGGAGCAGAAGAGATCAAACTATCACTCTTTGCTGATGACATGATATTATAGCTAGAAAATCCCAAGGATTCAACCAAGAGACTCCTTGAATTGATAAATGAATTCAGTAAAGTCTCAGGATACAAAATCAATACATAGAAATCAGAGGCATTCATATACGCCAAGAACAATCAAAGTGAGAACCAATCAAAGACTTAATTCCCTTCAAAATAGCAACAAAGAAAATAAAGTACCTTGGAATATATTTAACTAAGGAGGTAAAAGACCTCTACAGGGAGAACAATGAAACACTGAAGAAGGAAATAGCAGAGGACGTAAACAGGTGGAAGAATATACCATGCTCATGGGTTGGCAGAATCAACATTGTTAAAATGTCTATACTACCCAAAGTGACCTACAGAGCCAATGCAATCCCTATTCAAATACCATCATCATTTTTCACAGATAAAAAAAAATAATTTTACGCTTCATATGGAGCCAGAGAAGACCCCGTATAGCAAAATCAATCCTAGGCAGTAAAAACAAAATAGGAAGTATCGATTTACCAGACTTCGAACTATATTACAAGCCTATAGGAATAAATACAGCTTTGGAGTGGCACAAGAACAGGGACATTGAGCAATGGAACACAACCCAGAACCCAGTTATAAAACCATCCTCATATGGCCATCTAATTTTCGACAAAGCATACAAAAACATACACTGGGGGAAAGAATCCTTATTCAATAACTGGTGCTGGGAAAACTGGGTAGCCACGTGTAGAAGATTGAAACAAGACCCACACCTTTCACCTCTCACAAAAATCAACTCATGCTGTGTAACAGACTTGAACCTTAGGTGTGAAACTATTAGAATCCTAGAGGAAAACGTTGGAAATAGTCTTCTAGACATTGGCCTAGCAAAGAATTTATGAAGAAGACCCCAAAGGCAATCACAGCAACAACAAAAATAAATGAATGGGACCTGATCAAATTAAAACGATTCTGCACAGCCAAAGAAATGGTCAAGAGAACAAACAGAAAACTCACAGAATAGGAGAAAATTTTCAGAAGCTACACATCTGATAAAAGGGTGATAACTAGAATTTATTTAGAATTCAGGAAAATCAGCAAGGAAAAATCAAACAACCCTATCAAAAAGTGGGCAAAGGACATGAACAGATATTTTTCAAAAGAAGACAGAATAATGGCCAACAAACATATGAATAAATGTTCAACATCTCTTATCATCTGGGAAATGCAAATCAAAACTGCAATGAGATATCACTTATCTCCAGTAAGACTGGCCTTTATCAAAAAGTAAATGTTGGCATGGATGCAGAGAGATAGGAACACTCCTACTCTGCTGGTGGGACTGCAAACTAGGTCAGCCTCTGTGGAAAGCAATATGGAGATACCTTAAAGTGACACAAGTAGATCTACCATTTGATCCAGCAATTCCCCTACTGGGCATCTATCCAAAAGATCAAAAGTCACTTTATGAAAAAGACACATGCACTTGAATGTTTATAGCAGCACAATTCACAATGGCAAAGCTGTGGAAACAACCCAAGTGCCCATGAATTCATGAGTGGATTAATAAAATGTGGTATATGTATGCCATAGAGTACTACTCAGCTTTAAGAAACAATGGTGATCTAGCACCTCTTGTATATTCCTGGAGAGAGCTGGAACCCATTGTACTAAGTGAAGTATCTCAAGACTGGAAAAACAAGCCCCACATGTACTCACCAGCAAATTGATATTAACAGATCAACACCTCAGTGTGCATATAGGAAAAACGTTTATCGGGTGTCGGGCGGGGGGTGGGTATGGGATGGGTCCATACAAACACAATGAGTGAGATATGCACTGTCTGGCGCATGGTCACGCTTGAAGCTCTGACTCATAGGGGGAAGGTGGCATGGGCAATATACGTAACCTTAACATTTGTACCCCCATACTATGCTGAATTGATAAAAAGTAAAACAAACAAACAAACACCCAAGTGTCTTGTAATGTTTTCTGTGGCACTGGTTCTGGTCCAGCACGTAAGGAGCTGGCAGTCGTCACTCTGTCCTAGCAAGTGAGAGGTCGAGCACACTGAAAACCAACAGCTCTCCTTAAATCTGTCAGTGAACAGACACCTCGAGGCAAACCATTGATCCAAAAATTACAGAGACAGACAGGTGTATACTGAGATTCACAGTTTCAGTGAAGCAGAGACCCTCATGTGACCCAGGAGCAGGTAGGGAACCCAGCTCTGCTGGATGATTGCTGGAGGCTCGGTGTGGACAAGTCTGAGCGTTAAAATTTCAGGCAGACCCAGTCATTGAGGGTTCTCACACTTTTGTGTGTTTTACCCCCATGAGCTCTACAAGGTACAGATGGAAGAAATATCCCCTCATGCTTTGAAGGGAGGGGAGAGTAGCTGTTTTGAAATATGCCCAGAGCATTCTGTTCTTCACATTAACAAAAAGGCCTGTGCTGAAGAGAAAATATTTTACCAGAGACTAGTCTACTGGGGTTTCATTAGAGCCTAACCATCCTGGAGGATGGGAAACACCCAACTCTGGCCTGCTCCAGCCTTCCATGTAGGGAAAGGCTCAGTCCCTCTACCTTGCTTGTCCCAATAGCAACAAAGAAAATAAAGTGCCTAGAATATATTTAGCTAAGGAGGTAAAAGACCTCTACAGGGAGAACTATGAAACACTGAAGAGGGAAATAGCAGAGGATGTAAACAGGTGGAAGAATATAGCATGCTGAGTGTGGTTGGGAAACTGAGAAGCACTGGTCAAGCTCACAGTCCGGAGGCACAGGCATGCTAAATGACTGCAACCTACTCTTAGGACAACAGAATGCTGCCTCTCTCTGCACCTTACCACCAGGTCACTAAAGGCTGTTTACCCAGTACCTTTTACCCAGTGCATTGTCTTGCTCACAACAATTATAAGGCTTACTAAAAGGCAGAAAACACAGTTTAAAGAGACAGAGCAAAGATCAGAATGAGACTCAGATTTGATAGAGATGTGGCAATTATCAGACTGGGAATTTAAAACAGTTATGATTAACATGCTAAGGACTCAAATGGAAAAAGTAGAAAATATGCAAGAACAGATGGGTAATATAAGCAATGAGAAGAAAATTCTAAGAAAGAATTAAAAAGGAATGCTAGAAGTCAAAAACACTGCAACAGTGTTGAAGAACGCCTTTGGGTTCATTAGTAAACTGATCTTTGACAAAGGGGCAAAGGTAATTCAATGGAGAAAAGATCGTCTTTCCAACAAATGGTGCTGGAACAGTGAGACATCCACATGCACAAAGTGAATCTAATTATTGGCCTTATCCCCTTTATAAAAATTAACTCAAAATAGATCTATACCTAAATGAAAAACACAAAACTATTATACCCCTGGAAGATAACATAAGAGAGAATTTAGATAACCTTGGGTTTGGTGATGACATTTTACATATACCAAAGGCAATCCATGAAATAAATAATTGATGGACTTCATTAAAATTAAAAACTTTTGTTATATGAAAAACACTGTAAAGAGAATGAAAAGACAAGCCAAAGACTGGGAGAAAATATTTGTGAAAACATATCTTATAAAAGACTGTTATACAAAATATTCAAGGAACTAAACTCAACAATAATAAAACAACTCAACTCAAAATGGATCAAAGACCTTAACAGACCCCTTACCAAGGAAATATACAGATGGCAAATAAGCATATGAAAAGATGCTCCTCGTTATATATCCTCAGGGAAATGCAAATTAAAACAATGAGATACCACTACAGACCCACTAGAATGGCCAGAATTGGAACACGGACAACACCCAATGCTGCTGAGGATGAAGAGCAGCAGGAACTCTCGTTTATAGCTGGAGGGAATGCAAAACGGTGCAGACACTTTGGAAGACAGTTTGGTAGTAAATATTCTCTTATCATATGACACAGCATGAAAAGTTATTTCTGAGTCTTAACTAGGTCTTAAAGGCTTATTTGCCTCAATTTCTGTTGCCCAATATATTCTCTCTGGCTTCCACTGGAAGATTACAAGGCCTGCTAAAAAGAATAGTTTGAAGAGACAAAGCATCAGAAGAAGACCCAAATCTGGCGCAAACTTTATGTTACTCTGGCTGGGAGCTGCACGGTGTGTTTGATGTTTGCTGTGGCTTAGGTGTTAGAGGCTTCAGTTTTTTGCAGTGCCCTTGGGTTTTCCCTCCCCTGTTGCCTTTGGGTTTCCGTAAGAATCCTTGCTCAGCCGGAGTCTGCAGGGCGGCTCTGTCTGTGGTGATTCACTCTTACACTGGGGCCTTGTTGACGTGGTGAGAAGGTGTGAGGGAGAAGGAATGTTCTATAATGTTATGATTCAATCTCGGTCTTTTAGTGAGGTTGCGTCCCTGGGTGCTGACCTTCAGAAGTGTTTCTCAGCTTTTTATTTCTTTCCTTAGGTGAACCAGGAAAGTAAGGCCCAGCTAGACAGGTAAAGGAATTTCTTTTGAATAGTGAGACTTTGTTGTGGAGAGTGCAGGAGGTTTATGAAAAACGGTGACTCCCCCTTCCTCCGCCTGAAAAGAGAGAGCTTTGTTTTTCTTCTTCTTCAGAGGTTCACTGTGAGAACTTGTTGAGGTTCACTCTTAAAGCAAATCCACACTCTGCTCTCAGTAATTTGTCAAAATTACCAATCAAGTGTTCCTAACAGTTTATGGCGCCAGCAAGCTGGAGCTTCTGCTCGAGGTAAACTGAGGTTGTCTGTTATTCTCTGTGTTTGGCTCACTCTTCAGATTTAAGGGTGGTGTTTTCCTGTGACCTCACCTCTTTAATTGACTTAAGAAAAGTCATAGATTTTCAGTTTATTCAGCTTTTTTCTTGTTGTAAAGACAGAAGGGATGATTTCTAGCCTCCTTTCATGCCGGAGCTGATATTAGAAGTCCTCTGACACATATGAAAATATACCATGCAAAGACTTTTTTGCTGGTAAAACCATTTTAGGTAAATAGCACAGTAATGGAATTAAAAAATTTCAGAATATTATGGGGGTATGAATGTTTTGGTTGCATGAATTGCTTTTGTAAAGTTTAGGTCAAAGTTATAAGTGTGCCCATCACCCAGATAGTATACATTGTACCCATTGGGTATGATTTCACCCATCTCCTCCTCCCCCTCCCACCTGCTTGATTGCCATGGAGTTTTACTTCTATGTGTGCATGAGTGCTGACCAGTTAGTTCCAATTTAATAGCGAGTACCTGTGGTATTTGTTTTTCCATTCTTGTGATACTTCACTTAGGAGAATGGTCTTCAGTTCCATCCAGGTTGTTACAAAAGGTATTAATTCATCATTTTTTATGGCTGAGTAGTACTCCATGGTATAAACATACCACATTTTGTTAATCCACTCGTGTATTGATGGCCACTTGGGTTGGTTCCACATCTTTGTGATTGTGAATTGTGGTGCAGTAAACATTCAAGTGCAAGTGTCTTTTTTTTTTTTATAAAGTGTCTTTTTTTTCCTTTGGGTAAATACCCAGTAGTGGAATTGCTAGATCAAATGGTAGTTCTACTTTTAGTTCTTTGAGGTATCTCCATATTACTTTGCATAGAGGTTGAATTAGTTTGCAGTCCCACTAGCAGTGGACAAAAGACAACAATGTATACGTGTTCCTTTCTTTCCACATCCATGCCAGCATCTGTTGTTTTGGGGACTTTTTGATAAAGGCCATTCTCACTGGAGTTAAGTGATATCTCATTATGGTTTTGATTTGCACTTCTCTGATAAGTAGCCATGAGCATTTTTTCATATGTTTATTGGTAGTGGCTCAGATAGGCAGGCTGGAACCGGCACCTCCTCCGGACACAAAAGGGGTGCAGGGAGACACAGGGGGAGGTTTTGGACCTGGATTCAGGTGGTAAGGAAGCCCTTGAAGACATATCCTGCAGGAGAGTGGTGCGGTGCTGAGAAACGGATCTGTGAGTGAGCCCACACTCCCATGAGAGAGCCGTTTTGGATAGGGGCATGGCATTTGGAGAGAAATAGCTCAGCTTCTAGTTCCATGACAACATGATGCCTCAATTCATGCCATTCTCATGGGTGCATCAGCGGAGAGGGGCCATGGCTCCCACTCAGCCTGAGTTCAAATGACTTTCTCAGATGCCAGGTGCAGAGGAGGCAGAGTCCAGATGTAGGAAAGCCAGCATTCTTAGGCCGGGCGTGGTGGCTTGCGCTTGTAATCCTAGCACTCTGGGAGGCCGAGGGGTGGGGATCGCTCTAGGTCAGGAGTTCCAGACCAGCCTGAGCGAGAGTGAGACCTCGTCTCTACTAATAATAGAAATAAATTAGCTGGCCAACTAAAAATATATAGAAAAAATTAGCTGGGCATGGTGGCGCATGCCTGTAGTCCCAGCTACTTGGGAGGCTGAGGCATCAGGATCGTTTGAGCCCAGGAGTATGAGGTTGCTGTGAATGAGGCTGATGCCACGGCACTCTAGCCCAGGCAACAGAGTGAGACTCTGTCTCAAAAAAAAAAAAAAAAAGAAGAAAGAAAGAAAGAAAGAAAGAAAGAAAGAAAGAAAGAAAGAAAGAAAGAAAGAAAGAAAGAAAGAAAGCGAGCGAACAAACCAGCACTCTGGTCTCTTTTGTCACTCACCTGAGGGGTGCCCTTATGGATGCCCAGACTCCTGGGGCTTGCTGGTTCGCCCCACTGTCTCTAACTAGCTGCAATGCCTGGGCTCGAGGAGGGTGGGAAAGCCTCCAATGTGCTTTCTTTGTGTCCTGATGTTCTTGGAAGGTGCAGAGGTGCGGAGGGGGAACGCCCCTTACCCTTTTGCTGGGCTCCAAGCCTCTATAGGTTTGGTCCATGCTGCTGTCGTCTCTCCACCCTCTTCTTTCTCAGCTTTGCAGCTCTCCTCCGTGGGGTCCCAGCTGTCTTTGTCAGCTCTCCCTGAGACCCACACCTGTGCTGTGACGCTTCTCCACGCTCCTTGGTCCAGTACCCTGCCTTCCAGCTGGGGCGGTCTGGCCGGTGATCTCTCTAATTGACCATTGTGGCTTCCCTCTGTAGTAATGAGAATTTTTCAAAGGTGAATGGGTGAAGTGATCTTGAAAGAGTGTTACTCTTTGGTGGAGTTAAAGATCTACTCAAAATAGAAATAAAACTTAAACCCAGCCCTGCCTATTTGTTTGCATGTTATCTATGACTGCTTTGATATGTGGAGGCAGATTTGAGTAGTTACAACAGAGATCATGTGGCCTGCAAAGCAAAAAGTATTCACTATCTGGCCCTTTACAGACAAAGTTTTAGAGCCCTGGTTTAAATGATGAAAATACACTTTTTAAAGTATCAGACTAAGCACACAACCTGTCCCAAGCAATTGTCTCTAAGCAATTCTTTTGAAATTTTTTGACATTATTTTTGTTATAAAAATTATCAAAGGTTTAGTTAGCTATGTTTTGTATTTTTTTCTTACCAAAGTTGTTATGTATTGCTTTTTAAAATTTAATTTTTTTTTCTTGTTCTATGTTTTCTACTTGAAAACTTGTCTCCTAGACTAGTTAAATACAATACTGGAATTCAATGTCATGTACACAGTTCCTGTTATATTACCACTGATAATAAAGTACATTTTATTTTATGACTTTCCTCATAGTAGCCAAGTATTGGAATAACAGATAAAGTATCAGATGACATCTAATAAACAGCTTTATGTAGCAGAATCCTGAAGTATTTCCCTTGAATTTAGTAGGTGAGTGGATATTCTAGATAATGAAGGAACATTCCAGAAAGTTATTTTCTTCTTCCTTCTGAAAGAAATACTCACTTCACAAGTTTAAATTAGCTGTTAGGATTAGTGTGAAAGGAATATTTTATTTTAAAAAGCTAGAATCTTTCCCTCAATTATACATTAATTTTATTGTTGTCATTTAATACAATGCCTGGCAATTTAAAATTAAGAATGTTAATACAACTATATCCTAAAAAATAATTGAGTTGTAATACAAAAGGCTTTTCAAAAAATTAAGTTTCCTATCAAATTCTCATTTGGAACAACCAAATGCTTAAGTGCTCTTGATTAATATTTAAGAATCTCTGTGACTACATTTGCATACATGTGTATCGTGAAAACATTATGTGAAATCAGCTCTGATTTGAAATAAAGATTTGGGTAAGAGCATTTATGTGCCTACACTTTCGTGTTATATTACAGTGTAGCAAAAAAGTAGCTTTTTGATCAAATGTAAAAGATTATTACAACGATGTGATAAAGTTTAAACCTACTGATTATTTTGCATAGCCTCCAAGTTGAATTTTATTTAATTATAATATTGATATCTGTTTGACTATTTTAGTATAGACAATTATGGGCTTATAGAAATTAATAAAACATGGTTTCTACCTTCAAAGTAGAGTTTATAATCTTAGGAAAAGAGATAAAGTATATATAAAAATAACCATTTCCTCATTCAGCATTTATTTAGTCTGTTACTTACTGTATGTGTGGCATTATCTGTGAGCTAGAAATGCAACAGTACACAGCATAAGCTTAATTTCATGGTATGCATATAGAAAAAGCTGAGCGAAAAAGGCCGTAGGAAAATATAATCAACATGCTAAGAGAAAATAAAGTAGAAAAAATAAATTTTGGCTGATAGCACAGGAGTTAGGGGTAGAAAATTTCATAGAGGATAAGGCAAATAACATGGGCCCTGAAGGATGGTAGAATTCAACATGTAAGTAGTAGAAGGGCATTCCCAGATTGAGAGGAGAATGAACAAGAATGCAGAACTGCAAAAGTTGTATGTAGACTGTTTAAAAAATTGCAGTTATAGATGGGTATATACAACCACAACCAGTAAGATGTGCAACGTTTGGGGGATGGACATGCTTGAAGTTCTTACTCGAGGGCGGAGGGGGGCATGGGCAATATAAGTAACCTTAACACTTGTATCCCCATAATATGCTAAAATAAAAAAATAAAATAAAAAATTGCAGTTATAGTATAACTACTTTGGAAACCTTTTTTACCAGTTTCTAATAAACTACTACACTAAGGATATCTATAACTAAGGTATCTATCTAGAACCTAGTACCCATAAGCAAAGCCAAAGGTCCTTTACCCAACATATACCACAGACTCACCCTTAAGAGGGAGGGAAAATAAGTCCCATCTAAACAAAAGAAAATTTAAAAACAAGAAGTGACAGCTGCTCCAGACAAGAAGGAATCAGTGCAAGAACTCTGAAAGTATGAAAATCAGAGTGAAAGGACCCCTCAAAGGATCACATCAGCTCTCTAGCAATGGATCCCAACTAAAATGAAAATACTGACATGTCAGATAAAGTATTCCAAATATGGATTGTCAGGAAGCTCACTGAGATACAAGAGAAAATGGAAAACCACCTCAAATAAATCAGAAAAATAATTAAAGGAATAAATGAAAAAATTACTAAATAGATGAATATATTTTAAAAAACAAATAGAATTTCTGGAGATGAAAAATTAATTTAGGAAAATACAAAACACAGTGGAAAGTTTTAAGTATAGACTAGACCAAGCAGAAGAATTTCAGAACTTGAAGATAACTCTTTCAAATTAACCTAGTCAGTCACAAATGAAGAACAAAGAATCAAGAGACGTGAGCAAAGTCTATGAGAAATATGGGATTATATAAAACAGCCAAATGTAAGAATAATAGACATCCATGAGTGTGAAGCAAAAGCATAAGGCATGGAAAAACTGAGGGAATAATCAAGGAAAACTTCCCTGGTCTTGCTGAAGATTTAAACATCTACATACCAGAAGCTCAATGAACATTTGGGAGATCCATTGCAAAAAGGGCATCACTAACGCATGTGGTCAGCAGACTGGCCAAAGTCAGCATGAAGTAGGAACTTCTGTGAGCCATGAGGTGAAAACATAAAATAATTTACTAACTAAAAACATGAAGACTATGAGCAGACTTCTCCACGGAACCCTTACAAGCCAGAAAGGAATGGGGTCTGGACACTAGAAATCTGAGATGGGGTGCTACCATAGTTGTGTTCTCTTCCTAACTTACAGAGGGCCATCTTTCTGCTGTGTCCTCACATGACAGAGAGAGAGAGAGAGGGAGAGAGAGAATAAACTCCCTTGGCTCTCTTGTAAGGGCACTGATCTCATCACGAGGACATCACCCACGTGACCTCATTCAAACCTAACTACCTCAGTACCCATCTCTGAATACCATCACATTGGAGGTCGGTGCTTCAATGTACAATCTTAGAGGGACACAAACGTCTAGTTTAACAGCAGCCTTCAATAGGTTTTCTTGATTTCAACTTCCTTAGGTGTAAAATGAATATTTCCAATAGATACCTGGAGGGTTGTTTGAAAACTAGAAATGATATATGTAAAGTGGTTACTGGAGTGACTGGAACATGGTAGGAACACAACAGATACCAACTATAATAACTAATTGCTGAGTTTATTGAAGTTTTTTTTACAATAATAAAGCTTCACTATTATGCTTACACTCTAACGTCCTTCAATTTTATGTGGCTTTGGCAATTACTGGATAGTATTTTATTTTACCTTCTAAACAGATTGTCTTTTTTTTTGGATGGAGGCAGAGCATTAGTTACATAGTATAGAGCAAAGGTCAGCACACTTTTTCTGTAAAGAGCCAGATAATATTTTAAGGCTTTAAAGACCGTTCAGTGTCTGTCACATATACTCAGCTCTGCCATTGTAGCAGGATAGCAGTGAGAGACAAGACATAAAGGACATGGCTGTGTTCCAATAAAATATCATTTGTAAAAACAGAAGATTGGCTGTGTTTGGCCAATGGTTATATTTTGCTGACTGCTGTTCTGGATAATGGAAGTTTCAAAATTACATAACACTTTTTACCTGTTAGTCATTTACTTGACTCATGATGATTATCTGTAATGATTTTATTTTATAAATGAAGTTGCTTATATTTTTGTGTAGTATTTGAAATGCAGGATTTTTGTTGTTTTGAAAATGTTTATCAAAATCTCTCTTAGAGATGATTCACCTAAATACCTCAAATAAATACTATACAGAAAAAGATTTAATCATGACATAATAGAGATCAGCCCCTCATACCCCAGCCTCAAATATGATAGTTGGTGAATCATTCTATAGTAAAAACTGTGTATCTGTGTAAAATATTGCATACATTTTAATGTATATAGTAGGCCTTTAGTATTTTTCTCTTTAAGGACCATTTTAAGGATAATCCCTTTTTTTAGTGGATGTTGGATTTCTAGTTGTATTTGGGTTAATTTTAATCCTTAAATAGAAGAAGATTGGTGCCAGGTTAGATGGGGAGAGACCATGCACAGAGGCCACGATCAGTCGTGTCTGGCATCTCTGACTTGTGGAACTTGAGAAATTGTAGCAGGCGTTCATGTTGTATTGTAGGATAGGCCGTCATCAAGAGACACCCACATTTAAGTGATGAGAGGGGAAGATGACACAGATAAACATAAATGTCTCTCTTAGGCTGTTGCTCTCTCCCAGCGGTGATTCTGTTATCAGGTAATCCCTAGGTTTGTGACGATTATAACATTGTTTATAAAGAAATGACATTGTATGTTTTCCTTTCCCCACAGGGTAATGGAAATAAAACAAGGAAGTCTGTGCTTGGGGTTGGATTATGGAGATCGTCACTGACAGTTTTTTACATTCATAGTTACAGAAGCCACCATTTGTTACTTTCTTTTTCTTTGTATAGATTGCCCAAGATTGTAGTATCAAACTAGACTTTAACAATAGTAGAAGCCACTGGTCTCTCAGGTTTATTTAGGTGAAGTTTCATTTGTATCTTTTAATGGAAATTTTGCTCTTTGAATGTTTATGTTTTTTTCTGTATTTCATAGTAACCACTACAATGCTATGTACACACTAGCTTCTCAATAAATACTTATTAACTCCTCAGTCTTATAATCTACAGGACTAGCCTACTAATATTTATATTAGACCTAGTGCCAACATGCTTACTCAGTGGACTATCATTGTGAGACTTTACAATGTCAGGTGGAAATCAAAACTATTGCGTCAATATGCTGCCATACTTTTGTGCTTAAGCACATCTGTGACAACAGCCATAAGAATATACTACAAACATTAACATAGTGGTCACAAGAATAGTCTTAGTGTACGTTAAGCTTTCAAGACGGATATAGTTTATTTGTATGTTTAATAAGATGGCAATTTTCATCACTCAAATTGTACAGCACCAATAAGGAGAATGTTTTTTACCTAATTCCGAAGACAAGAAAATGTAGTAAGTGACTTAAAAGTGATGAGAATCAAGGAAGTGTGCCTTGTAATTTTTTAAAAATTTATTTTGATAGATTTAGAGGGTATAAGTGTTTTTTGTTACACGAATGAATTGCATAGTGGTGAAGTCAGGGCTTTTAGGGTGCCCATCACCTGAGTAGTGTGCATTGTGCCCAGTGGGAATTTTATTCCTCACCCACCTTTCACCGTATTGGTTTCCAGAGTCCGTCATACCACTTGGTAAGACTCCGTAGACTCATAGTTTAGCTCCCATTTATAAGTGAGAACATGCAGTATTTGTTTTTCTGTTCCTGAGATATTTCACTTAGGATAATGATTTCTAGTTCCATCTGAGTTGTTGCAAAAGACATTTCACTCCTTTTTATGGCTGAATAACATTCATGGCATGGTGTGTGTGTATCTGTGTGTATGTACATATTACATATCAATATATATGTATTGTATACATACACCACGTTTTCTTTTTTTTCTTTATTTTTATTTTTTATTTCAGGCTATTATGGGGGTACAATGTTTAGGTTACGTGTGTTGCCTTTGCCCCCCTTCCCCTTGGAGTCAGAGCTTCAAGCGTGTCCATCCCCCAGATGGTGAGCATCGCACTCATCATGTATGTATACACCCATCCCCTCCTCCCCCCTTTCATCTGCCTGCTGCCCGATAAATGTTATTCCTATATGTCCACTTATGTGTTGATCAGTGAAACCAATTTGCCGGTGAGTGCATGTGGCACATACCACATTTTCTTTATCCATTCATCAGTTGATGGGCACTTACGTTGATTCCATATCTTTGCAATTGTGAATTGTGCTGCAATAAACATATGAGTGCAAGTTTCTGTTTGATATAATGAATTCTTTTCCTTTGGGTAAGTAGTGGGATTACTGGATAGAATGGTAGGTCTACTTTTAGTTCTTTGAGGAATCTCTGTACTATTTCCCACAGAGGTTGTACTAATTCCTTGTCATTCTTGAGTTAATATTAGTGGAGTAGGGGGAGTAGGAATAGGTGCATATATTTCCTAAATCAAGTCAGTTTTTTAACAAGTATTTACATACCTTTTATGTGCCAGGCACTGCATTAGTTGCTGGAGATTGAATTGTAAACAAGACAGAAAACCAAGCTGCTGGCTGTCACGGAGCCCCTAGTCTTACAGGTGGGGCAGTGGATACCTGGGCGACGGCCTCATACTGACGTGGAGGAACAAAGATGGTATCCTGGAGAAAGTGACATTTAAACTAGAACACAGATAAATATATTTTAAAAAATATGATGATATTGTCAGAAACTCACAATGAAAGCATAAATCAAGAGGATTAGACCTTGTATAAATAAGTGCTGAAGGTTTCCTTTACACTGGGCACTTAGCTAGATGTTTTATATCAATTGGTTTATTTACTCTTCAGAACAATGCTCTGCAGTACGTCTGATTATTCGTATTTTATACACAAGGAAACAGGCTGTGAGAGGTAAAGTAATTTGCTCAAGTAACAGCCAGTAAGTGGAAAAGCCAGGACTCGAGGCAGCTCTGTCTGCCCCAGCCGTGGACATGAGCAGTGTGCAGTCAGGGGCATCTGCAGAAACGAATGCTTTGTCTCATGACCCGTCTGCTGGGTGCAGAATTCTAAAAGCGCACGTGCACAGCTGAAAGGAGGCAAGGGATCAAGGACAAAGAAAAAGAAGAAGCATAAAGCTATTTTTTTTTAAGCAGCAGAGATTGATACCAACAGCATAAACTTTCAAGGTGTTCCTAACCTGAATATCCCCACAGAACGGCTAATTAAACACAGTGAACTGCAGTTTACAGAAAAGGCCAGAATTTAAGTGTCACTAGAATGATATTCCTTTTGACTGTAGGCTCCTTGAAGGTGGGAATTTGTGTTGTATTTACCCAGAATGGTGGCTGGCATGTAGACGGTTGGCATTGTAATCTTTCTTTTCTTTTAAGTGTCTGTCGTGTGCTGGAAGCAGTATGTTCTTAGTCTCAACGTGGCCTCCGGTTTCAAAGGGTTGTCTCACGATGGCCTTATGGACAAGGTGGAGGAATGTGATTTGATAACTAAAACCATAGAGGTTTGATTAATCTATCGATACTAAAATGGATGGCGTTCACTAGGTTTGTAACACAATGACCTCTTGGACTACACTGGTTCACTTTTCCACAAATCTTTTTCATAAAGAAATACAAATATTCCCCAACAGCCTCTTCTTTGTACTGGAATTTCGTGTATGGACAGCTTGAAATAAGAGGTGAAAGGTATTTGTAGGTTCTGAAAGTCCGTACAATCTCTAGCTGCTTATAAAGAATAATTTGCTGCAATGGGATAAAAATAGAGAAGACATGCTTATAAAATATGCATATGACACATATCTTGGAGGGATGGGCCAGCCAATTAGTACGTTGGATGAATGAGGAATCAAAAAGATCATAATAGCTTAGCATGTTGCTCTGAAACCAATGAAGATATTTTAAAAAAGTATGTTATGTGAAATATCTTTGGAATTTAATTGACTGTAAACTCATTAAGAGTCTATTATAGGAACTGACTACTCAAATTAATACAGATTTTTTAATGTAATAAAGAGCAAGATGGGCAGATCAGTGCAGGTAGGAGGCCCACTGCACTAAATGCCAGGGGCTCACAGCCATGCCGGTGTGTTCATGTCGAGGGGTTCTGCTCTAAGAGAGGCATTTTCGCAGCGTGAGGATATAAATCTAGCCTATCAGGGAGTCTGCTGCAACCGTGGCTTAGATCTCGTCATGCCTCACCTGATTGTGCCACAGTCTTGTTCTGGTCTCCTCGTCTACAGATTTGCCTTCTCCAATCCATGTTTCTCTTTTTCAAAATCAGACTGTTCCTTTTAGAGCAGTTTTACAGCAGAATCGGGCAGCCTGTGCCCCGACACATCCACGGCCGCATCATCAGCGCCCTCCATCACAGGGACACGCTCGTTACGTGGATGCACCCCTGTGGACACGTCATTATCACCCGAGGTCCACAGTTTACATTACGGTTTGCTCTCGGCGTGTGCCTGCCGTGGCTTTTGAGAAATGTGTGGCAACACGTCCCTGCTCCCCATTATAGGATCATGCGGAGTGTTTTCAACGCCCTAAAACTCAACACCCTGTGCTCTGCCTAGTCATCCCTCTTTCCTCCCCTCCCTAGAAACCATTTATCCTTTCACTGTCTCCACAGCTGTCCCTTTCCCAGAACCAGTTGCTTCTTCACACTGGCCTGACTGCGCCCTCTCAGAGGACAGCCGCTCATGCCCTCCGCAACCCCTAGCTCGTCCGGCGTGAACACCGCGCCCAGCTGGCAGCGAACCGCTTCGGGCCGCGCCTGCAGGCGCCCCTCAGCCAGCACGGAAACGTGCGGGTCATAAAACGGGCTCACGAGGCGGTAAGGGCTGCAAGGGCGCTCGAACGGTGACAGGAGGGCGAGCGACCCGCAGCACGGACAGCTTCTCCTCCTGAGCGGTTGGAGCGGAGAGGCGAGACCCGAGGAGGAGCCGCGGGGGGCGCCGCGCTGGGGGGGGCGCCGCGCTGGGGGGGGGCGCCGCGCTGGGGGGGG
>VSMD01137671.1:0-72772 GCA_008750895.1 Mirza zaza | reverse complement strand
ACACACGGCCACACTATACACGTCCACACACGACACACAGCCACACACTATACACGTCCACACACGACACACGGCCACACACGACACACATCCACACACGACACACGTCCACACACGACACACATCCACACACGACACACGTCCAAACACGACACACGGCCACACACGACACATGGCCACACACGACACACGTCCACACACGACACACGGCCACACACGACACACGGCCACACACGACACACATATCCTAATACGCACACACACCCCAACACCAAATACCACCACTCCCCTCCACACACATGCATGCACACACACTCCAGAATGAGGAATCTCTTCTTAAGGAACCCCTCAAAAGCCCTGAGACAGTAACGTAAAAGTTTTCCTGTAGGTATTTCATTAATGTCATTCACTAATCTTTCCTTTGTAACAATTTTACACGTTATTGGCTTTTAAAAAAAATCGCTACATTGCACGACCTCCAAAGCTTTTTAAAAAATCTTTTTTTCCCCCAAAATTCACTGAAAAGGAGTAATTCTCTTCTTACCTTAACCTACACAAACCTACGCCCATCTTTCATAAGCCATTCTTTTATTGACATTTTTCTTTTTCCTACTCTTACATCCACATTTCCAAGTGATTCTATCAACGTATCTGCTTCTTATTGTAAAAAACTGTACTCCGAAGTATCCAATAAACTCATGATACTCTAACTTCAAATATAAACAGTTTTCAAGCTGGTATTTTCTCCGCTTAGGAAAGCACCATCTACTGGCTGAATTTGGTATCGCAGCTCAGTTCTAGGTAACGCCCAACCACAAACGACCCGGTGGCGCTCCTTTTGTAATTATATGACAAGGGTGCAAAATGCAATTATTTTTATTACAAAATAATTTCAAGTTTCACATTGTAGAATATTCCCTGAGTCTAGTCACATTTTAAATCTTTATCTTTAGCCACGGGGCGACTTCCCTGGTCACCAAGGCAGCACATGCCTGTTGGGGTGACCTTGAAGTTGTCCTGCACATCCACTTGAGCTCTTTCATTTGTGCCATTCAATAAATTTGATACCCTTTCCCCACAAAATCTTTACCTTACCCCAAATTCTCCACATCACTTACATCGGGGCATTTCTTACTCCTGAACTTTTGGCTTTTATGAAACTATGTCTTTGATATTAAAGTAGATGCTAATGGGGAAATAATGTACATTTTGGTGAGAATTGCCCTATCGCCAAATTTTCAGAACTAAATCTATTTCATAATCTAGGCCTTGTTTGTGATTCACAAAATAAACCTATTTCTGAAAATGTCAGCTGTTTTGTCTTAAACTAAGTGTTGGCAGTTGTGATTATTATTGTTTTTTTTGGAAACAGGGTCTTGCTCTGTTGCCTAGGCTGGAATGCAGTGGCATGGTCACAGCTCGCTGTAATCTCAAACTCCTGGGCTCCAGTGATCCTCCTGCCTCAGCCTCCTGAGTACCTGGGACTGCAGGCGTGGGCCATCATGCCTGGCTAATTTTTTTTTTTTTTTCCAATTTTAGTTGCCTGGCTAATTTCTTTCTATTTTTAGCAGAGACAGGGTCTCGCTATTGCTGAGGTTGGTCTCAAACTCCTGACTTCAAGTGATCCTCCCCCCTCCCTGAGTGCTAGGATTACAGACTTGAGCCACCACACCTGGCCCCCAGATACTATTAATACAGATAATATTTTCAGTTCATCTCTATCAACATCTGTTTCATTTATTAAGAACTTAGGAGATTCGGTTCTGCAACTTGGGGAAGGGAAGGAAATTTATTTTGGGGAAGAAAATCTGGGGAAAAAATCTGGGAAGAAAGAGGAAGAAAAAGAAAGCGGTGGACAATCTATATTTATCTTCCTGGTTTATATTTGAGCTCTTCTGGGTAGAGGACTGAAGACTGGAAATTATGGGATTATTTTACATAAGGACTCCCTTTCAGGCAATGAGTGACCCCAGAAGTTGATAAAATATTTCAAAAGAGACTTTGTGATTTTTTCTTGGCATAATAGAGCTGCTTTGGTGACCAGATGTTGCAGTATGACCGACCCAAGGAAGAAGTCATTTTCTTTGGTCCTGCAAGGAACCCAACATTGTTTCAGCTTTCTGGTTGGTGTGTTACACTCCCATGGGCATGTCATCTGGAGTCCCCTATACCCACGGGATTCTCTGGCCGGGCACAGCAGTGCTGGGCTTCCCCACCCTGGAGGCTCACGTGGTTGGCAAGGACACGAGAGAGCTGGAGACAAGACTTCAAAGAGGGTGGTCACTTCGGGCTGACTACTGAAGACACACTTGTTTGCGAGCCTGAGCAAGGGCTTCTCTCTGTGAACTGTTGGAAATGACAGGCCAGGCCAGGTGTGGTGGCTCATGCCTGTAATCCCGGCACTTTGGGAGGCCATTTTGGGAGGCTGAGGTGGGAGGATCGCTTGAGGCCAGGAGTTTAAGACCAGCCTGGGAAACTTAGCCAGACCCCATCTCTACAAAAATTAGGAAATTTACTTGGGCGTGGTGGCGCATACCTGTAGTTCCAGCTACTCGGGAGGTTGAGGCAGGAGGATCACTTGAGCCCAGGAGTTTGAGATTGCAGTGAGCTACGATGACGCTACTGCATTCTAGCCCAGCCCAATAGAGTGAGACCCTGTCTCAAAAAAAAAAAAAAAAAAAAAAAAAAAGAAAGGAAAAGAAAAGAAAAGAAATGATGGGACAGGTACAAAAAAACCATTATCTGGAAATCAGGCAAATAATGGGCTTAATCTATCATAATTTTGTTTGCTTTTTAAAAATTAAATCTCTCTCTTTGTGTGTGCATATATATTTATTTTTTAAAAAGTAGACACAGGCTAATGACGTCTGGCCTATTTGGGCCACGTTTACAGTTGTAAGCGGCAGCTCGGGTGGTGACTCCCGTTAGCCCTGGTGCAAAGGGAGCAGGTGGGGTGTGGCCGGTCACCCCGTCTGGAGGAAAACCCACTCCAGCTTCCCATATTCCGCCTGCACCCGGATCGGGTGGGAAGGAGAGGGGGTGAGAACACAGGGAGAGGGGCTGAGGGGCATTTTCTCAAACCTACGCCTGTAGCTTAACTGTTTACTTCTAGAAGTTACCGGGGCATGGATCAGGGGTACCGGGGAGCTTGGCTCATTCCTTGTGGAAAGCGCACGTTAGCTTTCCCCCTAGCACGTCCAGCGTCTAAAGCCGCGGGGGAACTGAGTCAGGAAACGAAAGGGGAGGAAGACCCATCGCCAGCCCCTGCTAGGCTCTACACGCCTGCAAGGCTTGCGCGCGCGGCCGACGTCCATGCAAGCTCGGTGCACGCGGAATGGCCGGGGGGGACCTGGCCTCTTCACCCCTCATCGCATTTTGAGATGGGCGACACCAGCTTTTGAATCAGGAAGCAATTTGAAAATCACTCCTGTTTTGATCCCTCAGGCCTGGTTTCATCTGATTAATAAGCCGTGCTTTCCAGGCCCTACCGGGTGGCTTCCCCTGGGCAATGTCCTCCCCAAACCTCCTTTGGTCCCCTTCTGAGCCCGTCCAGCAATAGGAACGGGCCGCCTTACCCAGGAGGGCCAGCCGGGCGCCAGCTGACCTTGCCAGGAGGAATTTCTCTCTCCAGCTTGAATTTCCTTCCTGCCTCCTTTCAGGCCTTCCCTGCTGGCCACGCTCCCCTTTGGCCACCCAGAATAAATCTTCCCTGCATCCCTGACAGCTGCTGATTTGGCTTCTTTCTTATTATTTTTTTTTTTTTAATTGAAAGTAAACCTTCAAAGCAGCCGAGCCACCTGAGAAGCGCGGCTGAGCGCTGCAGCTGGGCCCGCCAACCTCAAACAGCAGCGCGGCGTCTCGCCGGTCCCCCTCCCGCTCGGGGCAGAAAGCACGGGGCTTTGTGGGCTGCCAGGGCCACTTAGCTTTCAATTTAGCTTTTGCATTAGCAAAAGGGAATATGGACATGGGTCAAATGATTGTGAAGTGGTTTTGAAAGTAGCTGTGTAACAGGAGAGAGAGAGAGAGAGAAAGAGCGGGGAGAAGAGGAGATTTGATTTGCAGAGGGTGGTGTGAATTTTCAGGCAGAATGCAAATTCAGTTTATTTATAACAAATCTGGGGTGTCTTTGTGCTGCCCAGTTAGACTATTGGGAGTACTTTGCAGAAGGAAATTAATTTTAAAGAGCATATTCAAATTTAACAGTCTCTCTCTCTCTCTTTTTTTTTTTTTTCATTTAATTATTTTAAAGAGTAGCGAAGACAACCAGTCTTTAACACCAGGAAGCAACAATGGATGGGGTGGCACAGAGAGCCAGGGGTCAGGGTTCCCAGATTCTGTCTCCTCCTTAGTTACTTTAGGGTCTCCTCCTTAGTTATTTTGTCATTTTAAGCTGGTCACTTCAGATCTCCACATCTTCTGCCAAATACATTTTGTTTTTGTTATGGAGATTTTTATTTTATTTTATTTTTTTGAGGTTTTTTAAATATTTAGAAAAGTTGAAAAAATAATATAACAAACACTTTTATATCTGCCACTTAGACTCAACAATGGTTAACATTGTTGTTAACATTGTTGTTAACATTTTTTTTCCATATTTGTTTTATTTTTTTCTCTTTGTGTGTATACACACACACACACACACAAACACACATTTGCTGAACAATTTGGAAGTATATTACAGGCATTGTGACAGCTTCAACCCTAACTAAATAGCCTGGCATGCATTTCATAATAAGGACATTCTCCATTCTCCTACCTAACTGCAACACTGTTATACCTAAGAAAATTAAGATGAATTCCCTATAATATCTAATATCCAGGTCATATTAAAATTTCTCCAACTGACTCTGAACTGTATTTTATAACTGGCTTTCGTTCTGAACCAGGAGCCAATCACATTTCACTCACTACATTTGGTTGCTGTCTTTTTAGTTACTTGTTCCCTCTTCTTTCATTGAGGTACCTGTGTACAAAGAGTGCAACCGCAAAGGTATACCTTGATGAATTTTTATATAAATATGCCCCAATATGATCTCTGACCAGATCGATATGGAGAGTATTTTCATTGTCCAGAGATTTCCTTAAGCCCTTCCCCGGTCAATAGGGCCTCCTCCCCATTCCCCAGAAGGGGTGAGGATGCAAAACAATTAGAACCCTTGGATGCTTTGGCTGAAAGTGTAAATTGGTTCAACCACTTAGCACAATTGGCTGTGTCTAATGAACTTTAACTATACTGACTCTATGACCCAGTAATTCCTTTCTCGGTATATACCCAAGAGTTGCATATGCCACCAAAAGACCCGTGCAAGGATGCTTACAGCAGCTTCATTCATAATGTCCCCAAACTGGGAATGTCACAAACGTCCATTGACAACAGAATGGATAAATCAATTATGGCATATTTATGCAGAAAAATACTACACGGCCATAAAAAGTAAAGAGATACTGAATCATGCAACGACACGGATGAATCTCAGACATGTTGAATGAAATAAGTGTGATACAAGAGACTACATTCTATAAGAATCCTTGTAGTTGAAGGCCAAAAGGAGGCAAAAAAATCATGTATTGTGAAAGAAGTCTTTAGTTTCCTTTAATTCACAATCACCACTTTTTTTTCCCATGACATTTTCTTTTTGAAGAAACTAGGTGAGTTGTTCTGTGGCATGTGTCACATTTGGGATTTGTCTGATTGAACTTGGCTCTTCACAACTGGGGATCCAGGAGAGAATCGAAGGGTAATTGTCTAAGGCACTCATTTATGTCACAAATTAGCTTCTATCCCATGCAACTAGAATGCCACTCGTTACGTTCCATTTTTTGGAGAATTGAGTAAATGACCACTCAACTCCTTTTCCTTGGATTTATGGTTCAGTTGAGGAACTCCAGTTGAGAAAAGCTTATGGAAAGTTAGATCTTAAGCCTTTATAAGAGTCAAGTCATTTTTGGCAAGAATATTTTATAGGTGGTACTGTGTACTTCCTCCTGCACCATGCTGGGAGGTTTCAGCTGTGGGCTATTACACCATTAGTGATGCGGGTGTGGAATTTGATCATTGGGTTAAGGTTGTGACCAGGAGGCCTCTCTATTGTAAAGGATGCTCTCCCAGATCTCCAAGGCTTAACAGCCTCATTTGTCAACATGCAGCACTCTTAGGCCAGTATCTCCCACTTGAGATAGTTTCTTCCCAGCAAATTTGGCTGCCAGGTAAAGTTCTTCAAGGGAAAATTTGTTATTTCACCTTACAAGAGCTTCACCCTAAAGTCGAAGCTTCATACCATAAAAACACATCTTAACTGTAATAGAACATTTCCAATCTTTTAAGATTTTTAGGCGACATCAAATGAAATCACTTCCTACTTGAGATAATCTGATAAACATGACATTTATGATATTAAAACTGCTTAGGTTTAGGACACATTATATTGCATTTATATGCATTTTTTGGTGGTGATAAATATTACAGAAGTTAGTGTTTACATTATTGGCAGAAACTAAATTAAGGATTTCATGTATAACCTGGATCTCAGAGCTGGAAGAGACATGTTTCGAAGCATTTTATAATATAAAAAATTACTCTTGGCCGGGTGTGGTGGCTCATACCTGTAACCCTAGCAGTTGGGAAGGCCAAGGCAGGAGGATCGCTGGAAGTCAGGAGCTCGAGACCAGCCTAAGCAAGAGCGAGACTCTGTCTCTACAAAAAATAGAAAAAATAGCTGGGAGTGATGGCTCGCACCTGTAGTCCCAACCTCTTGGGAGGCTGAGGCAGGAGAATAGCTTGAGCCCAGGAGTCTAAGGTTGCAGTGGGCTACAATTGTGCCACTGTACTCTCTATCCATAGCGACAGACTCTGTCTCAACAACAACAAAAAATTACTCTTAAGAACTCATTCTTGTACTCTAACTTAAAAAAGCAAAAGTGGTTCAAGCATGATTACCAATGGCCTTCATGAGAAGGATACAATTTCAAGTGACTTAGATGGACTTTGGTGCAATAACAGTCACACCAATCTAGAATAGTTTCATGGAGAAAACCGAGGGTCAAGTCTCACTTCCCAGCTGAGTAACCGTGGCCAACCCACTGGAAGCCTTGGCATCCTTGTGGCAGATTAAAGAGGGACACAGATTGGTTGATATTCTCCCCTTCGAGAGACTGGGTCTCTGTGACCAGGGAGGGAGATCACCAACACATAGCGGAAGTGATGATGTGACAGTTTCTGGAGCCAGTCCCTAAGAGACTGGGAGCTTCCACTGCCTCTCTTTCGGAACACCCGCTTTTGAAACCTACCCACTAGGCTGCTGCAGGAGGCCCAAGCACCCGTGTGCAGGGCCCATGTGGAGGAGGCCCGAGACTTTTAGCTGGTCCTGACTAAGCTCCTGCTAACACCCAGTGCCAACTCACCAGCCACGGGAGGGACCATTCTTGGAAGTGGATCTTCTAGTCCTCACTGAGTCACCCAGAATAGTGCTAGATGGCGCAGAGATGGCCATCCTTGCCAAGCCCTATGCACATTTGCAGATTGGGGAACAGAATTAATGAGTGTTCTTAAGCCACTATAGGTCTTGGAGCCATTTAAGATGGAGCGAGGATAACTGCAAAAATCCTCATTTGCAATATGGTGATAAACCTACTTGTATAGATAGACAGGGTCGAATAAGACAGGGTCGAATAAGACAGGGTGTATAAAAGTGCTTTGCAAACTATAAAGCAATTCTAAGCAATGTATGGTTTTAGTCTCTGAAGTAACCAATAGAATGGAAAGATTTTCTAAATATTACTGGCCTGAAGTTGGCACATTGCTCTAATTTCTACTGCCTCCACTTCCTGAAGTTAAAAACAGAACCAGTTCCCCTTTTTAAAATGTGGTGAAGTCTTTGTAACATAAAATTTACCATCTTAACCACTTTTTAAGTGTTTCGAACTCCTGACCTTGAGCGATCCTCCAATGTTTTAAGTGTACAATTCAGTGGCCTTCAGTACCTTTGCACTGTTGTGCGACCATCACCACCATCTGTCTCCACAACTCCAGTTACTTTTGATAAAAAGAAATATATCTTCTTAACAAGCATAATTTTCTATTCTCAACTTCAAGCGCAGTGAAATCATCTCAGCATTGAACCTGTTGATGAGAATTTAAAGAATGAGCCCATGTGCTGTAAGGATAGCTCTCCCAAGAGCCCCTAAGGAATGGCTGTCCACCGTTGGCCACAGAGCCCGAAACCCTCTTTCCCTTCTCAGAGCTGCTTCTGCCCCCTGAGAACTTCAATTACTCATTAGTCAGCACGGGGACGGGGGAATATTTAGAGAGAAATGAGCACTTATTAAAAAGGGCCAAGAGAGCAAGTTTTCAAAGCTAGAACACTCCAGCAAAACCGTTTTCTCTATAAGCAGGCCCTCTGGAGCCAGCACACATACTTGCACCTGGACCCCACCTGGACATCATTAGTTTCCCTGAGCTCAGAGCAGAGCAAACACTGAAGAAAATTATGTCAAAAAACCGAGCAATCTGTCATGATCCATGCTGCACAATTAAAGCGGCGTGCTTTCTCTAAGAATTATGTAACACAGATGACATGGTATTTAGATAGCCAAAACCCGGAAGCCATCTGGTTGTGTTCTACTTTACAACTGTGAAGCCTGTTTCTTGAGTTGTGTTGTGTGCTTCGGGATGGGAACGATAGGAAGAGAAGACGACATGCTCTTGGTTGATCTGTAAGAAGATCTTTTAACTCCTTGAAAATTAAAACATTCTATGGGCACGGCTTTTAATTCCAAGCGAGCAGAATTCTCAGTCCTTGAGCATCAAAATATGAAGTAGTCAAAGACTGAGTGGACCCATAAACCCCAACTGCATGGTAGTTAGTACACCATGAAACAATCGGGGAAAATGTATTCTGTAGACTAAGTGAACCATCACCTCTCTTTTGCCTCTGGGGCTCTAACTCCCTGGGCTAGCACCCCATCTCTTCCACAGCGCGTCTGTCTTGCTAGACGCCATGCCATTGTCGTCTTGTTAGGAGCATACAAGTTGAAACTAGGCCAGTGTTTCCCTCACTGGATGTTATAATGTTTATTAAGTCAGTGATTACTGACCAACCATGGGGTGACTAGCCATCCTAGTTTCTTGGGGTTATCCAGAAATAATTAGAATTAATTTATGAGGGACTCAAGAAAGTTCACAGTCAACAAGCAGGGTGGAATAAAGATTAGAGTTCACTAACTGAGGCAGGGTGGGTCAGGGGTGTCTGGGGTTGGGGTGCAATCACTGGGAAGCTCTGTTTCCCTGCCAGGAGGGACACCTCACCTCCACCGCAGCATTCATTCCAGTCACACGTCACCGTCTGCCCCTGGGGACCGCGTTCCTGAGGGCTGAGGTTCAGATTCCAGGAACATTTAAAGGAACTGTCACTTCCTGGCACCCAGCTAAGTGTTTCCACGTGTTATTCACAACTCCGGGAGGTCGCCTTATCCCCAGTTCACAGACGAGGAGAATAGGTGGCAGAGAGAATGCAAACTTGGTACAAGGCCACAGGAAAGCCAGGGCTTAGGCGCGTGTGACTTACTGGGGTCGGGGGGGGGGGGGTGGGGGGTGGGAAGCTCTCTCCGTCTCCGTCTCTGAATACTGAAGGACGGGAAGGAGCAGAGCGAGGTCTCAAGTCAAGTGTGGCCTTGGCCTGCAAGGTGGAGGGCTGGGGAGAGGTTCTCTGGAAACTAATCTGACTGAAAAGCCATCCCATGGGGGCGAGGGAGTCAGGTTTTTGTACCCCAGACTCAGTCAGCCATTTTCAAAAGGGGATGGGCCACTCCCAGGGGGCCAGTCACCTTCCAGGCTCCAGGGTCAGGAAGAAAGCCCCTACCAAGTCCACTAAGGCCCTACTGCCAGTGATCGGGGAAGCCTGAGGGGGGCCAGGTGCTCTGACTTCATTGCTCCCCCAACCCCAGGTCCACACCACCCTCCCCAAGCCGCATTGTCTCGCTGTCTTTGCAGGCCTCAACTCTCCCAGTGCCTGTCCCGGTAACTACCCAGCCGGTCCACGTTTGCCCAACCATTTAGTGGGAAGATGAATGAATAAATGCCAAATAAAGGGACACAATTTTGAATTTAGAAGCAAGAAATGGATTCTGACTGGGGGTGGGCAGGAGAGAGGCGTCAGGGCTGGCCTCAGGGAGAGTTGCTTTTGAAAGCTGTGCAGATGAAGAATGGGCAAAGGGAATTTCGGGCTGGGAGAAGGCACGTGGGCAGGAAAGGGAGTGGCATATTTGGGACGGGTTGAGTTAGCCTCGATATTTGGAGGGAGATGGGTCTGCAGACATCGCTTGGTCAGATCGTGGAAACTTTCAGCATACTCAGGGGTTCATTCTTTTTACAAATATGATTTCATATAAAATACATTTTAAGCTACTCTGTATTTATTTTGAAATTCTCTGCAAAAGGAAAAGAAATGTATGTTTACATCGTAATTGGGTGAAAGTAGAGAGAGAGCCGACTCTCCTAGTATGTTCACAGATCTTGGCTCTGAACAGTGAAGAAGGCTCCTTTGGTAATAGAAGTGAGGCCCACACAAAAGTTTATTCTTAGTCAGTGGAAACCAGGCAGTCCTTCAAGGAGAGGGATTCTGTAATTGGAAAGCATTTCTGCGCATTGTGTGGCAGCACTTTGAAGAAAGAACCAGAGAGATGGGGGTGGAGTCTGGGAGACCAGTTACAGTTGTCGAAGTGAGAGATAACAGAGGGCGAGCCCATGTGACAGAGATGACAGATCCTTGGAGGTGGAATGGAAGGGATTGGATGACCAAGTGTAAGCGACGGAATGGGCTCTGAACATTGTAGGACACAGCATGAGACCACTGGACAACATCTGTCATTAAACCTGGCCTAGATTACGTTCCTTAAAGTGTCACAAAAGATCAAATACTGTATGATTCCACTTACACGAAGTACCTAGAATAGGCAAATTGATAGAGACCAAAAGTAGATTAGAGGTTACCAGGGGCTGAGGGGAGGGGAATGGGGTGCTATTGTTTAATGGATACAGAGTTTCTGTTCGGATGGTGAAAAAGTTTTGGAAATAGTGGTGATGGTTGCATAACATTGTGAGTGTATTTAATGTCACTGAATTGTACACTTAAAAATGATTAAAATGGCAAATTTTATATTATATGTATTTTACCACCACTTAAAAAAATGATACTGTTATACACTCCAAACCATTGAATTGTGCACTTTAAATGGGTGAATTGCATGGTATGTGAATTATATCTCAATAAAGTACTTGCTTATACCTTAGGGACACTTTTCCTTAGCTCTGTATTCAGGCCGCAGGGACCAGGGGAAACCTGAACTGGAAAAATAATCAAGTGCGAGTTGTTGGGGGAGGCAGATGAACACAGCTGAAGAGATTCAGACACTTGACTCAGAAGCTTGCCACGCTTTGAAAGCCAAAGGCCAAGGGACATGGCAGAGGGAACCCGAGTGGTTTAGAACTGCAGGGGCCCCAGGAGTTGTGGGTAGGGTTATTCAACCGAAAGGCAACTTTTCCTAGCCTTAAGCACTTTAGAGAGAAGTCACCATGTGTAACAAATGAAATAGGTTTTGGTTCGAGGCTTTAGGATGGCCACTTTTTGAGTATCAACCTGATACTGGCCTGAAAAGGATCCATGTGAACTTGAGTTAAGAATGATGAATCGTTGCATCTCGCTCTGCTGGGTGAGGCTGTCCGGAATAGCGGGTAATTGATTCTTTTGAAAAGTGCATTTGGAATTAGAGGAGTGGCCATCCAGAGTGTCCACAATGTCACTGGAGAAGACAAAACCATTCATCCATTCGGCGGTGGCACAAAGCAGCCTGCACCAAGGAAACAGCCATACATCCCCCGAACAGATCAAACAGCTGCTCATCAATCTGGTGCAAGCTGCAGGTTGCCTGGCTAAATTACTGTCGAATAGGCAGACGAGCACAATTTGTCAGTCAGCACCGAGTTTAAACGAGCAGAGATGCACATAAAGCCAGCAATGCAATTGTAATTAAGAATTATAGGCATCAAGTTTCAATGAGTGCTTTCTTAAGGTAGCGGTGACCCAGCTCTGAGGAGCAGATGAGAGATCCAGAGCAGAATTCATCTCAGGGATTGGTTCACCTTGTGTTTTAAGCAGTTCTTCGCGTTTGGAAGCAACGTGCAGATGGTGGAGAATCCTTGACATTCAGGCTCTATTTTTCCTGTTTGCTATTGTTCATACCACACATACGAAACAGTGAATAATAATAATATTAATAATAGAAGTGATGCTTCTGAATCCACCACCTAGATTAAGAAAAAGAACATCTGACTTGTTTTAATGGTGGTTGAAACTATCGTGAGAACCAACAGAGCTCTGGACACTGACTCGAATGGGATTTCATGAATGTCGAGTGGGGACAATGAGTTGGTGCCAGGCATATAAAGATGAACAAGACATGGTCTTGCCTCGGAGCATTTACAGTCTGGAAGGAGGGATAAGATGACAACACAAGTAGCTCTGCATCCTGTAAATTCACGGAGAGGTGTTGTAAGCGAGGTATGTAGCTCTGTAGAGGTTCGGAAGAGCTTGGGTCAGGTTGGGTGTGGACAGTGGTGAGGGGAGGGGTCCAGAGAAAGCTTCGTGACGAAGGTGGCCTCTGAGCTGCCATCAAAGATAGGCAGGACCTGTCTAAGCTGACAGGGTGGGAAGGACGGCATTTCCAGTGGAGGGACTTAGCACAGGAAAAGACAACAAAGTCTCAGGCCCCTAAAGGAAGCAATGAATTAATTTGTCTAGAAGAAGTAGGGGAATATGAGATTCAACGACTGTCCTGAGCTCATTTCTTATAAGATTCCCATGTCACTGGAGAAAACTCCATTCTTGAAGGCTAACTTCTCTTGTTACCTAAAGACTCAGGACTAGCACACCCAGAATCAGCATTTACTGGGGCAAACACCTCTTCCCCAATATAGTAAGGCATGGGGTTGGCTCCATTTTTTAGCTCCTGGTCATAGTTGATTGGTTCAGATAAAGGCAAGCAACCTAGTTAGGCCCAGTGGGAGCTAGGCCCAGGGCTTTGGGGAGACTGTTCAGGAAGCTGAACATTTTCCCCCAGCTGGTTATAAAGTTGAGAGAATGTAAGGGTTTGAGCTCCTGCAGCGATCTTGTGATCATGTGGAGAGCCTGGCTCAGAATGAAGCCAACACATTGAAGCAAGGGGCAATATTCAGAGTATTTAATATGGCTCTGCCATGGGCACCAATAAATCAGGGTGGATGGACACAAGCTGGTAGGCTATATTGGAACTCTGTCAGGAGGAACTCATAGCTTTTGGGAAAAAAAATTTTATTTATGATGTATTGTCTCAAATACATATAATAGTCTACCTATGATTCTTGTCTGTATATAACCTTGCTGTATTACTCCTAAAAATAATTACAATAGTTTCTTAGTCTCATCTAAAAACCCAGATCATATTCAGTTTTTTCTAGTTGTTTAAAAAAAATTTAAAAAAAAATAGTTTGTTTGCTTGAATCAAGATCTAAACAAAGTTATGGTATTTTTTTTTTGCTAATAAAAAGAAATCCTTATTCTGGATATTATTACAAATGGCTGATACATGAAGTCATGGATTCGAATCTTTGCTCCTCCATTAGCTGAGACTTGAGATAATCCACTTAACCTTGTCACTTGCCTCAGACTCTGAGTCCAGCTGGCAGATGAAAGAATAGAAAGAACAAAGAAGATTGCATGGAAGCTTTTGTAGCTCAGTTCTGAAAGTGGAGTATGATGAAGTCTTCTTTTTGGGCCATGACTTGCGTCAGGCTTCTCTGAGTCCTGTGCTTGACTAGGCCTGACCTTGGGCTTACCTGTCTGTCCTTGCAGAATTCAGTTTAAGCAAGAATCCTGCTAAGTCAGTTTAAGGAAAATCCCACACCCTTGGTATTCGATTGCCCTCAATATCTTTTCCCCTTGGCCTGCCTTCAGCAGCAATTCTGTTGAGTTGGTCTTGCAAGAAATCCCCTTACCTCTTGTAATTCCTCTTAGTCATTTTGCCTCCTGCTGACTCCCACCCCTCCTTCCTGCTCCTTGGCTATAAATTCCCACTTGCCCATGCTGTATTCAGAGTGGAGCCCAATCTCTTTCCCCCACGAATAAAATCTTCCTTGCCATCTTTAGTGAGTATCATGAATAATTTTTTCTTTAACAAGTATACCACTTTGATCCAAATTCCAATGGCCAGGCTCAGTGACCAGCCACATGTCATCACAGGGATCCTGGGATCTATATGGTCTAGCTGTGTGTTCAGGAGGAAGAGGCAGATGATTTGGTCAACAATCTCAGCCACATCTGCCTACATGTGTGGTTCAGCTGAGGTGCTCTCTCTGCACTCAGCCCTGGCTGGGGCAATAACTGTTGAAAATAAGGAGTGTTTCTGATGCTCTTCCACTAAACTTGCTTGCTTTGATTGGTTGTAGTAGCAGAGACTCATTCCTCTGCTCATGCAGTGATTACCCACACATACCAATCCATGGGGAGTAGTGTTGGGTAGGGTCTAGCTGAACCAAAGACTTCCCTCTGTTCTGGGGAATGCATCATTGTTAAAGCACGTTCTGTATCACAATACAAGAAACTCTAATCTGGCACTGGAAATGTTTTGATCTCATACTCAGAATGCAGAACATAATGGTATCAATCTCTGAAAATCAAATGAAATCTTGTGGGAGTAGGATAGGTCCAATGAATAAAATTATATAAAACAATTTCATACTTGACATTTACTGAGAGGGGCTTAACTTTTCCTACATATTTTAGTCTGTTCAGCTGGTATTATTTATTCATATCTCTTTCCCCATTTTGTTCACAATTTATCTTTTGGGAGCCCAGAATTAAACTGTAAAAATGTATGTATGCTAGACACCGTTTTATGTTCCATCAATGGAGAAGTCATCAAAATCTCTAACAGAATAAGATTCAGCCTATTACAGGGGTGATTTAGCTGAAATAAAATGTAATACTTAATTCAGAGAAGATGGAAAAAATGAGATTTAGGAATATGGAATTGAATAATCAGCCGATGAAATGACAGTGGTTTCTTTGTCAATCTCCTAGCTGAAAGAATATTAGGACATCAAGATTATGGATGACCACAGCCAAACGAGGATTCACGGCCACCCTGCAGGACAAGATCGGCTTCTGATTCCAAGGATAACAGATTGTTCCTTGACACTGACAGAGTTAAATAAAGAAATTCAGTGTCTGTGGCAACTCCTTTTTTTGCACGATCATAGTTTGTGATGGGGAAAGAATGAGTGTACGACCAATTAAAAATAAAACACAAATGCTAGAGAAAAGGGAAGATTCTGACAAAAACCACTGTGGCTACATATTTACTCAGCTATTCCATCAGATGAGGGGATGGTCATGTGGAATACATGAGTGAGAATCCTAGGAGAGACAGTGTTTGGGAAGGGAAGGAGAACCCATGAGTGAATGTGAAAAGAAAAGATTGTTGTATTAGTATCCTAGGTCTGCTGTAACAAAGTACGATCAGCTGAGTCGGGTAACACAATAGTCATGTGTTCTCACACAGTCCTGAGGTGGGAGGTCTGAAATGGTAGAGTGGGCAGGGCCGTGCTCTCTCTCAAGCAGATAGGGGAAGATCCTTTCTTGCTTCTTCCTAGCTTCTTGTGGTTGCTGGCAACCCTTGAACTTTCTTAGTCTGTGGATGCATCACTGCAATATATATACGTCCCCATTGCCCATGGCCTTTTGTGTGTGCATGCATGCATGTGTGTTTATTCTCGTCTTATAAAAAAGTCTTGAATTAGGATCATCTTGAATTAGGGTCATCTTGACTGGATCAGGTACACCCTAATCCAGCATAATTGCATCTACAAAAACTTTATTTCCAAATAGGATCATAGGTACTGCGGGTTAGGAATTTTTTTTTTTTTTTTTTGATACAGAGTCTTGTTCTGTTGCCCAGGCTAGTAGAGTGCCGTGGTGTCAGCCTAGCTCACAGCAACCTCAAACTCCTAGGCTCAAGCAATACTTCTGCCTCAGCCTCCTGAGTAGTTGGGACTACAGGTGTGAACCACCACACCGGCTAATTTTTTTCTCTTTTTAGTTGCCTGGCTAATTTTTTCTATTTTTAGTAGAGACAGGGACCTTGCTCAGGCTGGTCTCAAACTCCTGACCTCAAGTGATCCTTCTGCCTTGGCCTCCCAGAGTGCTAGGATTACAGGCATGAGCCACTGTGCCCAGCCTAGGAATTCAAGGTATCTTTTTGGAGGACACAATTCAACCCATGGCAGTTAGTAACTGAAGTCTTCTATGCTGGTGTCGTGAGGTGGGCAGACCAGCGCACAGGGAGGGAGCAGCTGCCTGGCACCGTTACACAACATGCAAAAAAAAAGAGCAAACATGGCTCTTCAGTAGGAATGATAATGATAATGACAATAACAATGAACTTTTACCAAACACTTCCTCTGTGCCAGTTATTCTAAGAACTTTACGTGTGTTACCTCATTAATTCTCACATACTATGATGTATGTAGTTTGATTAGCCCCATTTTACAGCAAAGTAAGTTAAGGCATAGAGAGCAAAGGTGGAGTTGAGAAAAAGCCCACTAAGATAAGAGGAAGGGGAGTTTTGGGATGGTGGGAGATCTTAGGTGGAGCCAGAGCCGACCCAGCTGCTTACCCAGAGCAATTTGGGGGGCTGGGAAGGTCTCTTTGGCTGACCCTTTCCTCCCTTTTGGATTCTCCTACATACTTGAGACTGCTGGAAATTTCACAATAGAAACTTATTCCCTGAGGCAAAGACTTAGATCCTGCCAATTTGAAAGGGATGTTAAACATTCAGGCATAAACTGTGTGCCCCTGTGTTCAGGAACTCTTGATCGAAGGCTTGGCATGTATTGACCAGACCATGGAGAATAACAATTTACTGTTCCCACCTGCTGAAACTGTCTTGAAAGAAGGGTATCTTGGGTGATGATAGATAAAAATATTTTTTATGCATAAACATAAATATTATGTAATTATAAGCCTAGAGACAGTAGATTGCCATGATTGAAATTATAGACCTGGGGCCAGACTGCTCATGTTCAATTTTTAGCTCTGTCCTCTTAGCCTGGGGCCTGGGATGGATTACCGAAACTTCACTGTGCCTTGATTTCCTCATCTATAAAATAGGGATGATAATAATAGTATCTACCTCCTAGAGTTATTATGAGGATAAATGTGTTAATATATGCTTTAAAACAGTGCCTGGAACGTAATAAGTGTATGTAAGTAAATACTTGCTTTTATTATTATGTATGTATTATAGATGAGATGAATAATACATGAAATGATGCTTTACCTTTTGTTGGTAGACGCAGAGCGAAGATGCTAGAAAATGTACACTAGGCAGGAAAGTTGAGGAGTCATCATTTTATATGTAGAAACTACTGCTAGAAATGCCTTTGGTTTATCTGAAACTTGATGCCATTGTAGTGCCCAAAGGTATCTACCAGACCCTCAAAAGGACAAATTTGTTACTCTGATATGCTTCGTTTCATCTTTGATCAAAACATCATTGAATTAAAAATATTGTAGAATACATATAATGTAAAATTTACCATCTTAACCATTTTTCGAGTGTGTAGTTTGATAGTATTAAGTACATTCAGATTGTAAAAGAGGTCTCCAGACCTTTTTTCATCTTGTAAAACTGAAATCCTATACCCACTAAACAGCTCACCATTCTCCCCTCCTCTCAGCCTTTGGCCATCCCATTTCTGTTGCTATGAATTTGACTACTCTAGGTATCTCATATAAGTGGAATCATATAGTGTCAGTCTTTTTATGACCGAGATTATTTCCCTTAGCATAATGTCCTCTAGGTTCATCCATGTTGCTGCAAATGGCAAGATCTCCTTTTTAAAGGCCGAGTAATATTCCACTGCATGGATGGACCACATTTGTGAATCCATTCATCCTTCAATGGACACTGGCTTTGTTTCCATCTTTTGGCTATTGTGAATAGTGCTGCTACAAATGTGGACTATATGCAAATATCTCTTTGAGGCCCTGCTTTCAATTCTTCTGGATAAAACATCACAGAATTTTATGCTGCCTATGAAACAGAGTTCAAAATACTTTTCTGCTTTGTTCCACGAGGCTCCTAGGCTGCCGTTAGGGTTTTCCTTCCCTGACATAGATTGGAGTGGGAGAAGTGTGCATGTCCCTAACGTAAGCTTCATTTTCTCTGGTTGTGGGTTGATGACAAGACCTCATGAGGATGTGAATCACTGATAAAAAAAAAAATTTTAGCTTTGCCTTCCCAGACAAGTTAGCATTTAAAAACTGCTAAGTTTGCGGGTTCATGTTTATCCTCCTCACCCCTTTTGCACCCTGTCGTGAGAGCCTGCCATTGCCGAGGTGTTGAGAAGTCTTGTGTCCCTGCCTGGGGTTGAATAGAAGCAGTGTGGCAAGAGCCCCAGCAACTAAGTCAAGTTGGAGTCTCCAAAGTGAGTTGGGACACAATAAAGTGTGGTAGTGTTCCCAAGTCCTCAGCAACAGAAACCAACGCTCTCTTCCAGAAGTATCTTTGAATGAGCAAAACAATCTCATATCTGTGTCTCGTATCTCATAGCCTTGTCACCTAGCCATTCTGGTGGCTGTCTGGTCTATTTCCTTCGCTGGTTGCTCCATAGCTCTGAGCTCTGTTTGCAGCTGTAGGGCAGGAGCCACTGCTGCTCCTACCGCCACGCCCACCGTGACCTGATGTCCCCTCCCGAAATCCTCCTTGCGGGAGTTTCACCCCATCCTTTGCTAACACCCCCCTGCCCAGCCCCTTCCCCGCACCCACCCCGTTAGGGGCTCCGCTGTCCAGGGGCCACGCACTGCTGCTGCCGAGGCGCCTCCTGCTGGGGAGAGTTGTGACCGTCTCCAGGCGGCTTCGCTTCCTTCTCCACCTTCTTCAAGGCAGGGGTGAGGTGTGAGAGCTCATCTCAGTGTTTAAGGCCCCAAATTGTCAGGTTTTTTCTCACCTTACCCCGTAACTGAGAAGAGGGAGGAGAGCCTCAAGGTAAAAGTGTATTTCCACTGGAAAGGTTTTAGTTCTCGCCTCTCCTGAGGGGACTGGGAAGTAAAGAAGAGCACGATTTTCCGAGAAGGGGCAAAGGACAAGTGATCTAGATCTTTTTTGCTTTACTTGTGTGTGCGTGCGTGCGTGTGTGTGTGTGTGTGTGTGTGTGTGTGTGTGTGTGTATGGGGCTGGGGAGAGGTAAGGAGCATTTGATACATCTTATTTATTTACTTTTTTTTTGAGAAGGAAAGAGGAGTTTATTAATTTGCTGGCAAATGAGGAGGTTGGCAGACTTCCATCTCAAAGTACCAACATCCTGCCTCTGAGCAGAAGTACAGAGCTTTTAAAGATTCTGATTAGTCACATAATCCCATCTTTGACTAAGATAATCTGGTGACCTCTGTCCGGGGAATACCTCCAAGCCATAGCCAGTGACACAATGAACAAAGGACACTCTCCTGACCCTCCTGACCACTGGCCTGAGGCAGGGACGTAGCTTTTAGTTAACAGGGTTTGGAAGAGACAGAAAACATTATCCTTTCTTAGGCCATTTTCTATTACATATTCCCCACTGTCAATTTTACCCTTCTATATCTATAGGTGTAGGGGTGACAGAGTCGTCAAGCTACTTCCTGCTGGATTGGGGTGACATTTTAGATGGAAGGTACAGATTATCAGGTAGAAAAGGGTAGAAGCAAAAACTCCGACTGTCAGGACTGCCAAGGTGAAACGCACTGTCTCCTTGCACACAACGTCCAATATGGGACTGGGTTAGAAAAGAAACTTGGCAAATCTTGTCTCATTTGGTTTTTGATGTCACGTGACTCCCCAGGTCTGCTTCTCTCTCATCTTTTTATTTTGGTATAATTTTGCCTTGCAGAAAAGAGGCAACAACAGCCCAAGAAACCTCCGTGTGCCTATTATCTAGAGTTCATGTTTCAGCCATTGGCTTTGTCATCCCTCTTCTCTCTTTCACTCTCTGTGTGAAAAAAATATTTTACATTATTGAGAGCAACTCGGAGACATCATGCCCTTTTACCCTGAAATACCTGAGTGCATATTTCCTTCCTCAAAGTGAGTACATTTAACATTGATACAATATTATTGTCTAATCCACTATTCACATTCAAATTTTATCAGTTCTTCCAATAAGGTATCTCAAAATCATAGCTATTTTTTTTCTTGGTCTAAGATCTAACCCAGCATCATGTGTTGTTGCATTTAATTGTGTTTTTTAGTTTGTCTTTCATCAGAAAACATTCCTCATTGTTTCTTTGTCTTCCCTTGCCTTGATACTTTTGAAGAAGACAGGTCAGTTATTTTGTCGAATGTTCTTCAATGCGGGTTTGTCTGATGTTTCCTTATTATTGTATTCAGATTATGCATATTTGGCAGAAATACCAGATGAGTGATATCTTTCTTTATGTATAATATCAGGATGCTGATTACTAATAATGACCTTGATAATTTGGTAGAGGCTGTCTTATCAAAGTGATGACTTTGCTGGCTTGGTTAAGTAGTGTTTGGTGTTTAACTTGGTTAAAGTATGGATGACATTGATAACTTATGATTTTCCCTTTAGAATTAATTAGACATTTGTTGGTAAATATTTTGAAATAAATAAATGTGCTTTAAACTATGACCCACTATTTTTCTGCATCATTGATGCTTTTGTAACTCTATCATTCCTTCTATATTTATTAGTCGGCCCTCTATTATAAAGAAGAGTCTTTTTGCTCCCTCATCACTATGAAATTTTTAGAGTTTGTTTTATTGAAAGGGTTTTCCTTCATGCCTATCATTATGTTTAATTTTTTTTTGGTGCTCAAATTATCCCAGATTTGGCCAGGTGGAGACCCTTTAAGTTGGTCTCTGTGTTCTTTTGACATGTCCTCATCATTGTTTGAACACTTTCTTTCTTTCCGGCACAACAGAATATTCCAGGAACATCTTTCACTTTCTCTGCCCCAGTCATGGAATCGGATTTTTTTCTAGGAGCCCTGGTTCCTCTTAGTGGAGACTGGTGTTCAGAATCAACATCTGGGCTCCAACCTTGTTTCTGAGTTTAGCCATGAAATCAATCTACTTCCGGTCAATGTGAATCCTTGAATTCTTTCCCTGCTTAAAGGATTCTGACCATCATCCTGGCCTTCCAAGAGTCTATACAAAATCTTCTGGAGGCCTGTTGATCATGGGCTCCCAGACCTTCCCCACCTTCCCCTCTCCCCCACTCATTCCCTCTTCCTTAGGACAGACAGTCCACCCAGGGCTTCAGCACAAAGTCTAAGTCCCCAAGGCTTCCTGCTGGTGTGGGCTTCTAAGGCAGCAGGATATCCCGATGGCAGAATAAATGTGGAATCAATGCAAAGAGGGTGGGAAAGAAAGCCCCAAGCCATGAGACAGAATCTCAAACTGTCAGGCAAAAACAGAAGCAGAGAAGCTGATAGAAAATTGAGTGTCATTAGGAGAGTTTATCTTCATGTTTTGAAGTCACAGTCTTGAATCAAAAAGCAAATCACCCTGTGCAAAATGTTTAATATTTATTAAGAATTGACTGTGTCCCATGACTATGAGCTGTGCACACTACACAAACCATCTCATTTAATCCCCACAGGGACATTCTATGTGGGATCTCCCCTGTCCCCAGGGGGGCACAGAGAAATGAAATAGAAAATGATGGAACTGGGATATACATTCCAGCAGACTGATGCCCGAAGCTGTCGTACTACTGGACTCACAGTCTCACGCAGAGGGCATGATGAGGAAAGGTGGGCACGGATCTTTTCAGAACAGGTTGAAAGGAAATCACTTCTGATAGGATCCTTGTAGAAGACAGAAATCATTGTACATGCAATGTGTGGTAAGTCCCGGAGGGATGTTTCTCTGAGTCGTCATTAGGAAGAATAGGGTTTGTGAAAAAGGGCACACAGATTTTAATTTTTATTAAACATTTTTTTCCTGATTACTATAGTAAAAATACATTTCCATCTTGGAAAAACTGGAAACTACGAAAAAGTACAAAGGAAAAAAGATTTGCTGTAATCTCATTGTTCAGAGATAATTGTTAACATTTTAACATGATTCCTATATAATTTTTTTGTATTTTATGTAAAGATAGGGTCTTGCCATGTTGCTCAGTCTGGTCTCATTGTATAAACTACCTTTTCCATATTATTTTAAAATGCCAGCATTATCACATATTAAATTTCCACGTGTATTTGAGTCTATTTCTCAATTTTTCTGTTCTGTTCTAGTAGTCTGTTTTTTCATAAATGGTAATATACTTTAAAAATTATTCTGGTTTTATAATATATTTTAATATCTAGCATTGGCAGTCTCTCCTCTTTATTATTGTTTTCAGATTTCCGCTCCCTACCTTTTTTTTCTGGACAGTCTTTCCCACTTCTCTTTTCTTTTTCTTTTTCTTTTTTTAAGACAGGGTCTCCCTTTGTTGCCCAGGCTGGAGTGCAGTGGCATCGGCATAGCTCACTGTAACCTCAAACACCTGGGCTCAAGTGATCCTCCTGCTTCAGCCTCCTGAGTAGCTGGGACTACAGGTGTGCAACACCATTCCCTGCTTACTTTTTACTTTTTTTTTATAGAGACGGAGTCTTGCTATGTTGCTTAGGCTGGTCTCGAACTCCTAGCCTCAAGTGATCCTCAGGCCTTGGCCCCCAGAGTGCTAGGATTACAGACATGAGCCACCGTGCCCAGCCCCCACTTATTTTTTATATAGAAAAAATTTCTTTGCCTGTGTTTTTTCTTAATCATATAAGTGTTTTCATTAGAGTTGTTTTAAATTCATTGATAATTTGGGGAGAAATGGCATCTTTATAATTTGATTTTCCTTGTTTCAGAAAATGGTTGTTTTTCCATTTATTTATTGTCTATTTGCTCCTTAGCATTTTAAAGTTTACTTCATATAGATTTTGCACACTTCTTGCTAAGTGCATTTGCTATTGCAAATGAAATCTTTTCTTCCATTTTACAATATAATTGTCTGTACATAAATATATGATGGCTATTAATTTATGTAATAATTTTTTTCTAGTCACATTATGGCTTGTTTTTAGTTTTAATAATAGCTTTGCATTATATAATAATTTGGTTTATTGGCTGATATCTCCAAAATAATGTTAAATAGCAGTTGATATAATGGACATCTTTGTCTTGTTTCTCATTTTACTGAGAATATGTATAGGTTTTTTTCTCAGTAAGTATGATGGCAGTTTTTGTGTTGAGATAGACATATTTTTTTATGCTAAGGAAGGATCCATCTTTTCCTATTTTGTTAAGGTAAAAAATTAAAAACAGGTATTGAAATTTTCAAATACCCCTTCAACATTCATGGAAACAATTGAAAAGGTTTTCACTTTTGACCCATTAATATTCTTATTATTTTTGCAATTATCCCAACAGTGTGGATATTTCCAAGACTCTTGATCTTTAATGCTATATTGTCATGTAGAAAGATGGTATCTGTTTGTGATCTCACCATAGACATATCAGGATACCTACTAAGCATAGCGTGGGAAAGGCGGTCAGTGGTCTTTTCCAGTAAAAAGTTAGCACTGAAGAGGTGAGGGGTGGGAAGACCTTCACCCTTAGTCCATTTCTATGGGAAGACCATCTGGGCATAAACACCTTGCATCTTTGCAGCACACAGCTATAGCAATGGAAAAGTCCAGAACCCACCCACATGGACCCATAGTGCCCTCTTGCTTATGAAACACTTTTTTTGGCTACCTGTGGGAAGACTCAGATATATTATTCAGGAATGCTGAGAAGCAAAATCCAGCTAACATGAGCACAGAAGGAAATATATTGGCCCATGCAACTTGGAAATTTAAGAGGGTAGATCTGACTTTAGATACAGCTGGATCCAAGAGTTTAAGAACTATTATTAAGACTGTTCTTCATTTTTAGCTCTTGGCTACCTTTGTTGACTTCATGCATAGAAAGTTACTCTCTACATCACAGCTGCTCTAGGCTTATATCATTTTTTACTGTCCTTGCACTAAGATGAGACATCTTTTCTTTCCTAGTATCAAAATAATTCTTGCAAAAATTACTATGGCTCTGCTATGCCACAGGTCCACCTGCTTTCCAATCACTGTGCCCAGGAAATGCACACATTCTGATTTTGATTTTTCTGCCCCAGTGATGTGTTTGCCTTTGCAGTTGGGAGGTGGAGCAGACAACAAGCGGTAGATGAACTCCGAGGTGGTGGAACCAGGAACTTCAAGGAGCTTCCCAGAGTTAGATCAAACTTCTACCATGGGTTTTGATGGAAGTAAATATTTCCTCTTCAAGTTATGCAGAAAGACACTACGATACTTTGAATTTAGCTGAATAGGCTCTGAAATTTAGATATTTTTATCTTCTCTCAGCCAGATCATGGGAGGTCAGCATCCTGCTTATAGACCCTCTTGAATATTACTTGAAATCCCATTAATTAAATATACAAGCCCTTGGCAACACAGGATTGCCATGAACTTGACTGTTATCTGTAATGTGTCAGGAAATAATTTATGATGTTTCCTCAACAAATGACAAATAAAATAAATTGAAATTAATTCTTTTTAGTTGATTAACTTCATGGCAATGTGTGTATACTTTAGAGGTTAAGGATACTGGGAAAATAAGCAACTGTTGAAGAAGAAATTGAATAGGAAGACTTGGAAGAGGAGAACTCACAAATACAAGTGAGAGATGTTTTGACAGTAATGGGAGTATCGAGGGCTGAATTGGCCCTTAAATTGTGTTCATTAAGTGTTGTGTGTTTCTTTGAGGTTTATTAAGACCCTTGAGAGGAGACTATCGCATTTCAACGCAGAGAAATAAAAATGCTCATTTAGGACTATAACATGTCTCCCCTGAGTTTTTTTAAATGTTATTTTTGACACACTTTTTGGCATTTTGACACACTGTTGTTACAAATCCAGTCACAGCACAGTACTTCCGTTAGGCAAAAACAACAGCATTTTTTTCCTGTTGAGTGAAAAGGAGTTTGAAGTGAGATTTGAATTGACTTTCAAGAACTCTTCAGTGAAGTGAAAGAGTCGAGAACCTAAGATGAAGATGCTATTTGTGTGAAGAAAAGGAGGGCAGGCCCCCACCTCCTTCTCCAGGGATCCAGTGTCTGTCGGCTGAGTCACCGAGGAGACGAGATCCCAACAGCCAGGCACCCTTGACCTTGCCCACGGGTGCTGTGGGAAGCACAAGACCTCACACAGGTGCTGCACCTCTGCCAGAAGGTGGAGGCAGTTTGGCTTTCTGCCAGAGAGGAACCTTTGCGTGTAGCATCTCAAGGTTGTCGCCCAGACAACTTTAATCTAAAGTCTCTGACAGGAGTTAGCACGGACTCGAGGGAATTTGGAAAGTGGAGAAGGCATTGATGTCTACAGTGTTTCAGGACTATCTAAGCTCTGAAGCCAACACTCACCCTACCCCTCAGCTTCTTTGCTTCCCGCCTTTCTCTTTTTCCCATGACGTCCCCTCATCTGTGGGTACAGTGCAAGGAACAGGTGACTAAGATATACCCAGGACTGAGCTGGAATCGCTGAGACCCCTGAGCCCACTTCTACCTCTTTCATAGTTAGACTTGGAAAAACATTCTTAACTTTCCTGAGCTTCCATTGCTTTCTAAAATGGCGATAATGACACCTGCCTCGTGGGGTTAGGGTTAGGGTGAGGCTTTCTGTACCCAACACTATGTTTAGAAAGAAGTTGTATTCAATCAGTGTTACTTCTTCTCTTCTCTTTTGTCCTTTACTGGCGGAAATGAGACACAAACATATGAAAAAATGATTAGCACTTATAGAATATTTGCAGATATTCACAAAAACTTCTGATCTAGACCCCGTTTACCAAGACAAACTGTGGCTTTGGAAGATTAAATAAATGATCATCTGTGGTTGATAACACACTCCAATTTGCTCACTAGTAGCAGAGGAAGTGGTCCTTTAGAAATGTCTATAAGCTTGGTTAAAGAAAAAAATACAAGTTAGAATAAATGGAGCAGATTCAACGAACAAGAATTGACTAACAGAGCAGGGTCCTGCAATCAGAGTATGTAGGCTCAGATCCTGGTTTTGCTTCATTCTCCTGGGTGAGAGGTTTAACCTTCTGGGCCTTATTCTTCCCATCCGTAAAAGGGGATGACCACGGGCGCTGACGAGATGAGGATTGGCTGAAGCCATTGCTATAAAGCATGCAGACAGGGCCTGGCATGGCACGGACGCTTAGTGTTAGCTGTGACCAACAATGCAAAATGCAAATGTGAGTAAAGTTGGCTGTTTGCATGTTTGCGAGGGAACGAAGACAAGGAAACAGATTCTAACACAATTCAGGGTATTTTTCCACACAAATACTGACTGTTCCAAAGGTGTTAGGGCATTTGGGAGCCTGCCCTTTGAAAGGGATTTAACCAATAGCATCCATGCTTCCCCGGCACCCCCCAGGCCGTAGATCAGTGCCAGCTCCGTGCACGAAGCATTACTCATACTGTCTCTTTACACAGCAGTTAACCTTACTTGTCACTGCTTCCGGTGGGAGATCAAGAGCATTGAAATTATGGAGGTGGCACAATAAATCATGGTCACGTCTTGACATGGCCAGACAAAGCAGCTGGAAAGAGCCTCGCCGCAATGTCAGCTCAAAGTTGAAATGCAAAGTTCTAACATACTAATTTTCTCTCGCTTTTTTATTGTCATCCTGAGTTTTCCTTGTTCCCCTGTGACTCAAAGGAGTGACTAGGAGATCGAACTTGGCAGCTTGGTGGGTTAATCACCATGCATGGTTTTTCTTTTTCTTTCTTTTTTCTTTTTTTTTTTTTAGAGACAGGATATCACTTTGTGCCTCTAATTCCTTGGCTCAGGCGATCCTCCTGCCTCAGCCTCCCAAGTAGATGGGACTACGGGTGTGTGCCACCACGCCTGGCTGATTTTTTCATTTTTTAAGAGACAGGGTCTCACTGTGCTGCCCAGGTTTCTCTTGAACTCCTGGCCTCAAGCTTCTGGCCTCAGCCTCCCAAAATGCTGGCACTCTAGGTGTGAGCCACTGTGCCTGGTTTTTCTTTTCTTCTTCCTTCCTTTTCCCCTCCAAATGTGAACATGGTGACTTAAGAAGGAAACAATCAAGCAAATGTAACGAGAGGTAGTGAAAGAGCCGTTTTCACCTATGAACCTCAAGCTTCAGCGTCTCACTTTCTAGACGCAAATTCTCTTGGAATGTTAACTCCACCAAGGATGTGTCCCCAAGAACTCTCCAGTGCTTGGAACACAGCAGGCACTCATCAAACATTTGTGAGATACCCGGGTGGTGGGTGATTCTGGCTTTCCAGCTGTCTCATGCTTGCTTTCGTTCCTCCTGTTCTTTTACCAAGACCTCCTCACCCGTCCCCTCAAGTTTCTCCCAGGTATCAGCTGGTTAAATTCCTCTGGAAGAGTTACTGTCCTGGGTTCAGCTCTTTCCCTCCCCGACTTGGGCCCTGTGGCCTGGGATGGTAACTACATACTTCCCTTTCTGGGGCCTTAGCATCCGGACTGTCTCCTCTTGCTAGGCTGCTGGAATTTAAGAAAGCTATAAATCTCTTCCCAGAAGAATGCCCCTACACACAAGGCACATGCAGTTTGGCACATGATTTTGGGGGGCTTTCTGTAGCACATTCATGGGTCCAAGACAAAGACCGTGCCTTTTGTAATTGCCTGTTTAGCTATCAGTAGCCACCACCGAACTCTCCTCTCCTTTAGGGCAGGGAACAGGTTTTTTCCAACTCCGATTCATTTTTAGACCTACTATAAAAAGGCTTCTCACCATCAACTCCTTGAAACCACTCCTCAGAAGGGCAGAAGAACCCCAAAAGCCGCCCACCTGCCAAACCCTGTCCTGGACCTCTGTCTACCCAAATGCTGAGAAGCATCTGTCATTATTGTCCATTCTGTTCTTCTTTGGACTCTCGTTTTCTTGACATTCACAACACTTATCTCCGCTTGTTGGGCTAAGTGTTGTACTCTTCCTTCTTTCTTCATTTCCTTCCAGGCTTCTCTTTGTCTTCTCTCCCCTTGAACGCTCATCTTTCAAAGGGCTCTATTCCTTGTCCCCTTTCATCATATTCTATATCCTCTTTCCGAGGAAGCTTGTCTCCATTCCCAGTCTCCACCACTATGCGTACACCGATGGCATCCACTGCATGTCACAGCCTGGACCTCTCTCCTGAACATCATGTCTTTCCCTGTATCTGCCTGTGGGACAGCTCACCCACTTTCCTTTGGGACCTTACTCTCACCATATCCACTGGGTAAGAACACCTATCCTTCGCTGTTGATGTTTTCTTCCATGGGGAGTCTCATCCTTTAGTATAACCCTTCTAGGCTCTCGTACTCCCTCTCCATGCTGGAGAGGAGAAAACTCCCTGATGGGTGAGCTGCTGTCAGACAGCATATGTTCTCGATTGCCCCTGGCAGGAAGGTTAATAGAAAAGTCCTTGCCACTGCCAGGGGAGCTCAGGGGCACCCCGTCCTCCCAATGTGGGGAGGAACATCATCAGTCCAATTCAGGGGCGCAGGTGAGCAAGTCCACTTGCCTGAGTATATACCCTGTGTTCTATACTATCCACCTTGTTTGGAATAATAGGGACATTTTGGTCTCATATTTTCTTTACCATTTTGTTTTATTTCTTCAGTGGTTCAGAACTCCAGGCTTGGAAAAAGGACATATTTGGCTTGTGGGTGGGATGGGAAGACTTTCACATGCTAGTATTATCCTAAACTAAATTCACTGTGGTCTCATACTTCGTTTTGTGAAGACCAGACCTGCCTTGCAGTAAATATTCATAACTACATTATACATGGATCAGTACAATGGTCTCCCTTCAGTGTAAAGCCACCCAAAAGCTAAATCTCAGAACTCATATGAAACAATAGTACAAGAGGTAAAACAAAGCAAAAAATACTATCCAACTGGATGAACAGAACAGCATCCCACATATCAATTCTATCAATCATCATGAACAGTTTAAATTCCCCACTCAAGAGACATAGGCTGGCTGAATGGATAAAAAAAATAGAAGCCAAGTATCTGCTGCTTCCAGGAAACACATCTAACCCACAGGGACTCTACAGACTCAAGGTTAAGGGATGGAAAAAATACTTCATGCAAATGGTAACCAAAAGAAAGCTGGTGTAGACATTCTTGTATAAGATAAAATTGACTTTAAGTCAACAGTAGTAAAGAAAGACAAAGGTGGTCATTATATAATGGTAAAGAGAGCAATTCAACAAGAAAACAGCAATCATAAATATTTATGGACTTAACACAGGAGCACCCAGATTCTTAAAGCAAACCCTATTAGATCTAAGCAAAGAGATAACAGCAACGTCATAATTGCTGGTGACTTTAACACCCCACTGACAGAACTGGACAGATCATCCAAGCAGAAAATAAACACAGGACTTAAATGGGACTCTAGAGCAAACAGGCCTAACAGACATTTACAGAACATTTCACCCCAAAACTGATGAATATACATTCTTCTCCTCAGCACATGGAACATTCTCCAAGATTGATCATATTTTAGGCCACAAATCATAGCTCAACAAATTCAAGACAATAGAATTCATACTATGTATCTTTTTAAGTCACAGTAGGATAAAACTAGAAATCAACACCAAGAGAAACATCCAATTTTACACAAAGTAATGGAAATTAAACAACCTTCTGCTGAATGATTATTGAATCAATGATGAAATTAAGATGTAAATCAATAGATTCCTCAATCTTGATGACAAAAAAGACACAAGTTATCAAAGTTTGTGGGATTCAGCAAAAGTAGTCCAAAGGGGGAAATTCATAGCCTTAAATGCCTACAATGAAAAGATAGAAAGATCATAAATAAGAAATATCACATTCTATGTTTTATTGTTTATTTTTTTGCTAATATTTATTGATTCCTCAGAGACGGGAGAAGGAATATGACCTTTTTTTTTAAAACAGAGACTCTTAACCTAACTTTCAGAAGGACAATAACCTCCCTGAGATTACCATAACTGTTTTGTTTGTTTACAAGTTAATTTCTCCTTGGAAAGGGTTCATACCTTTCACCAGATTCTCAAAGCAGACATAACTCAATACTGCCCTGGAAGAACTGTCCCTCCTCACACACAGACATGACCCCAGCCAGAAAGCCTGTCTGTGGTGTACACTGGAGTCACTAGACTTAGTGCTTTTGCTACTGTGAATTCCATTCCATTCTCCTTTTTATTCACTTTCCATTTTGCTGTTTTTATATATCCACTTCTTTATTTTTATTTTTATATTTATTTCAGCATATTATGGGGGTACAAATGTTAAGGTTATGTATATTGCCCATGCCTCCTCTCCCCCCTCTAGTCAGAGCTTCAAGCATGACCATCACCTAGACAGTGCACATCTTACTCATTATGTATGGATATACTTATCCCTCCTCCCCCTCCCACCTGCCCGACACCCGATAAATGTTATTCCTATATGTCCACTTGATCAGTTAATACCAATTTGCTGGTGAGTACATGTGGTGCTTGTTTTTCCATTCTTGGGATACTTCACTTAGTAGAATGGGCTCTAGCTCTATCCAGGATAATGCAAGAGGTGCTATATCACCATGTTTTAAATTAATGTAAATCTGTTGCTGAGCCACTCTTCCCTAGGGCCATCTGGAAATTCTATATTGGTCATCTCTGCGGGCTCCCACCCCTGAATTGTGCAAGAGATTTGGGTGTTATAGCCTGAGCATCAAGGATGACCATCTATATGGTTGGTAGCCACCAGCCTGTTCCTGTGACCACAGAAACCCTTGGTTTCCCAGCCTTCAGGTTGGGAGGCTCTGTTACTTATGTGCCATGTTTTGGACCCAGGAATCTTGGAGGAGGCTGAGGGGTCACTATGCTTAGGTCTGTCCTCTCTAGGTGTTCTCCAGAGCAATGCCTTCAAGGCCCTACTTCCTCCCTGGGCACTCCCTGGAAGAACCATGGGTCTGGGCTGCCTGTAGGATTCATACACCTCTCTTATCGTTCCCCAAAACATATTTCTCTGTATGGGCTCAGTTCATACATGGAATTTCTGATCTCCAGCACCTGCGAAAGTGAAGATTTGGAGATGGGGCCTTTAAAGAGGTAACTGAGTTGAAATGAGGTCATTAGGGTGGGCCCTATTCCAATATGACTGGTATCCTTTTAAGAAGGGGAGATTAGGACACAGAGAGACACCAGACACATGCACCACGCATAAGGACGACCTTGCAAACACACAGGGAGAAGGTGGCCACCTGCGAGCCAAGGAGAGAAGCTTCAGAAGAAACCAACCCTGTTGACACCTTGGTCTCAGACTTGCAGCCTCTAAAACTGTGAGAAAGCAAATTTCTGTTGTTGAAGCCAGCCAGTTTGTGGTACTTTGTTATGACAGTCCCAAGAAACTAATATAATCTGTACCGTTTTTTTTTTTTTTAATAAGCTCTGGCTTTTATTTTATTTCTGCATTTTCTCAAACTTCTGTGGCAAGAAAACAGTAAGGACTTTGCTATTTGAAGGGGGTGGTGCATTGTAGCAAGACAGGATGATTCAGTGAGAACCTGGGCAAACTGGTATCTCAGCAAATTGCCCTTCCATAGTCTTGTCTCTGTTTTCCCAGCTTTTTGCTGCTCCTGCCTGGTTTTCTCCTGGTGCCTTGTCTGCTCCTCCACCCCATCCTCATTAAATACCCATTGGCTTGGTGCAAAATTCATTAGCTAATTCTCCTTGAACTGAGTCATATTGGAAGGACTGGAAGATTAGAGCCACAAGTGACTTCTGTCCGCACTTGTGTCCCAAGAGGTGAGTGGGCTTTTAGAGGACTTGCCCCGAATATGGTTAGTCAAAGATGATTTAGTAGAAATATCCTCAATATTTATTGAGCCTCTGGCCGGGCTGTTAGCTAAGCGAGCCAATTGATTGTTAAGCTCAATTTCCACATTCATTTTAAAAGTCAATTGGAAAAGACAGGATTTCCAAGCAGTTTACAACCCACTTCATTTCCCTTCCTTTCTACCACCCCATGATTTTGGTAACTCTATTATTCCGATTGGAAAAAATTGTTGTCTAATGATATTAAAATGTACAGCCACTGATAAACTGTGACCAGTTCTTGGATTTTTGCAAGAGCTAGGACTATTAAGATGTCATTATATTTTATCTCCCTTCCTTCATGCTATGACTTTAATGCTGTGTTCAAAGATCATTACTCAGTAATGCTGGCAAGTCTCCTCTCCTTTGAAGACATTCTTTACAAGAGCATGTAATATTCATTATTATCCTTGGTTGCCTGCTTTTTTCCATGATATACCACTTCCCCACCTAAAAATGGTTTTACTAGGGGCAAATTGTTATAGTTGGGACTTATGTACTATAGGAAGTTATGAGTAAAAACAATCCAGAATCTCCACAATTTTCCATGGTCATGGGTAGGGTGTATTTTAGAGCAAAGTCTGTTTTTGCAGGCCTGCTGGGCCTCATTAATATGAAGGCTTATTGAGTTTGGGGGCTGGTGCTCCAAGGTTATATGTAACTTTCAAAGAGTGGGCCTGTGGGTTAGTCTTCACCTGTATGAAGGGACAGTTAGGGAGCATGCCGTAGAAAGTGGAGAAGGATGCATGTATTAAAAGTGTAACACACAAGGAGCAAGAAGGAAACGTGTTTGTAGGGCTGTGAGTCTCTAGGTGATGTCTGCAAGGCTCCTCCCTAGTGATTATTTTTAACAATGAGAACCACCCATGTCCTACTTGGGAAGGCTTAGGCATTGCCTTGCTAAAAGTTAGGAAGATGAAAAAAATGAATTCACATGCTGTTCGTTGATTGAGGTCCTTGTCTGATGTAGCCTCCTTAGGAGGTGTTGAGGGATTACTGTCTGAACTTGACATCCCATCAAGCTGCTCTTAAACAGTTTGCTCTCAGGCTCACAACTGATCATCTTTCTGTTATCTATCTGGCCACCAGGCAGCTTACAGGCACACTCTGGGCTCACTTCTTGCCATTGGACAGGCCCCTGTGCTATGCATGTCTGCATTCTGATCTTACCTCTGGCTTTTACTAACTTCCTATCCTCATTTGCCTTTGCCTTTGCCCTGATTCCTTCAACTATTTTGTTCTTTTGTGATGTATATACTTTTTTGTAAGTTGCCTGAAATCCTTTGTGGATTGAAGTGAAGGTAAATATAGGCAAAGGAGGAGAATGCATTATGGAGTTTCCATTGCACCTGACAGTTCTGTGTAATAGGACATTGGGAGTTTGGGCGTGATGAGGGACTTCTCTTTCCAAAGTGTTTTGTGTTTTGTGTTTTGTGCTTATTAGGCGCTTGTAGGTATTTTTGGACCTTAAAATTGGAACACGTGTTCTCAGATAGGACCTGACACAATAGTAACAGGATGGGACATTTGGAAGAGGCTTGTTAAATAGAGGACGAAGCATCATAATATTTCCAGATTAAATAATACATAAAGAGCAAAGGAGAAGGCATAGAAGCAAAAAAGAAACAACATAAATTTCTGCAATTAAAAAGGCGTTTAAGGCCTGGCATGGTGGCTCAGGCCTGGAATCCCAGCACTCTGGGAGGCCGAGGTGGGAGGATCGCTCAAGGTCAGGAGTTTGAAACCAACCTGAGCAAGAGAGAGACACTGTCTCTACTAAAAATAGAAAGAAATCAATTGGCCAACTAAAAATATATAGAAAAAATTAGCCGGGCATGGTGGCACATGCCTGTAGTCCCAGCTACTCGGGAGGCTGAGGCAGGAGGATCACTTGAGCCCAGGAGTTTGAGGTTGCTATGAGCTAGGCTGATGCCATGGCACTCTAGCCTGGGCAACACAGTGAGACTTTGTCTCAAAAAAAAAAAAAAAGGTGTTAAGTCCTATTTGACCAGCTACAGATAAAGTAATTCTAAACTTCGGAACATTAAATGCTACCTAGAACTTTCTCTTTAAAAAGCCAAGACTGAAACATATTTTCGGATTGGAGGAATTTAATAATTTATTAAAAAATAAAAATATCTCAATTCCCTCCTTTTCCATGTATTCTGTGTGTATTCCCCAAACTATCAGATCTGAAACTTGAAATCCAGTGTGACTGTGCTCGTTCTCCTTTTGGGGACAGACTGTGCCGTGAAAGACATAATGTCCCTGGACGCTATCCGTGGGATTTTTAACTCACACCAGGACAAAGAGGCTGGCTTGGGCTTGCTGTTGGGGACTTTATATTTCAGCTTTAATTCTGAATTTTAGGGAGCACGAGTGTTTTTTTTTGGTCTTGGTTTTTTAACACAGAGCAGAGGTAAGGAGGCACTTTTCACCGTACACGCGGGGGACGGGGACAGTCAGCTTGCATTCCAGTGCCGCGTCGCTGCTTTCTCCTGAGGGTTCTGGAGTTAATGAAGTAAATCAAAATCTCTGAGCAAAATGATTGCAGTCTCTGGGGGTGGAGAAAGCCATGTGGGATGATGCCCAGATAGGAAACGACGATCGTATGTTCCAACAGCAGAAATACTTGCTCAGCTTCTAAGCAAGGGCAGGTATGAAAACCTCCATCCTGAACTGTAGAAGACTTTGTGTGCACTTCTTTGAAATGCAGTTCTCTATCCTAAGTCACATTTTAGGCAGCATATTGGCAGTACAAAACATTTGAATAAAATTACGGGTGGTATTAGCCAGCCGCCACCCCTTTCCCTGAGTCTTCAGGGACGAGCGTGCACGAAGTGCAAGGTGGAGTAACCTTAATCGAATCACCTCTGGAGATTGAGAGGCGTTTGCTCATATAAATGTCAAGTTGGGACATAATTTAGCTGATCTCTGGGGTTTATCACTATTGCCAGACTTCCTCTTCATTTAATCTGGTGAAACAAATTAAATGTGTCTCTTTAGTTCTAAACCAGGTAAGAGGAGACTAGACTCTGCGAGTTTCTCATTCAGATGCAATGATCACGCAGCCAGGCCTGATTTAAGGGGGCAGCAAGCTCCACTGTATGTGTGGGAACAACTGAGAGGAAGCAAGGGCCAATTATCTTGGCCTCGCTGTTATCTGCTAGTTGGTGTTTGTCTCCCTGACAACATTACTAGATGTATGAAAGGCTGCAGAGCAGAGGTTAATTAAAAAACAGAAACAAAACTTAAATATTAAAGGAGAAAATTCTCTTTGGGTACACCTGGCCTTGGCCATCGTTTTCAACCCTCTGAGAGCTAAACCTTCAGCTTAGAGCATTTGAGATGCTCAGATAAGGAGATTTCATCCAGAAACACACTGACCTCTGGTAAAGAAATAGCTGTTTACCACATCTCAGGGAAATCGGGGTTCAATCTGAAAGAACAGTGCAGGGCATCATTTCCAATCGGGGTGACTTTGCCCCCAGGGGACATTTGGCAATGTCTGGAGATATTTTTGGTTGCCACACTGGGATGGTGTCCAGTGAGTAGAGGCCAGGGATGCTGCTAAACATCCTACAATGCACAGGACAGCTCCCCACAACACAGATATTTTATCTGGCCTAAAATATCAATAATGTCAATGTTGACAAATTTAGGTCTGGTAAAACATTTATATCCCTTTTCTTACATATAGCATTTGCTGAACTAAATGAATGAAAAAAGGAGAGACCTGTCTCATTTTTTGAAATAAATGCAAGTTATATTATAACTGGGATATTAATATTCTAGATGCACTGCAGAGACAAATTTTCAGTTGTGCACTCTTTCCATTACACCACTAAGCAGCAAAGCAAAAACATTACCCTGAAATTGCAGAACATACACATCTTCCTAATGGCATGAAAGAAATAAAACAAAAGCATACAGAGGTCCTGTTTGCAATATGAAATAGATATAGCTCCAATTTAAATTTGTAGTATCCTTAACCCCATGCCCCTTAAAATACATTTTAGGTGCAGTTACAAATATCTGTTCCAATCATGTCAATATTCATAAGAACATATTTCAACTTCCTCTGTATGGAGAGCCAGAAAGGGACATTTTTAGTGTGATGGGATATTGCATAAAGCAGTTGATGTCGTGGAAATGGATCATTGCATAAAGTAATGCTGTAAATATTTTTATTCAGTCCACCAAGTTTCTGTTGACAGGTCCCCACTCTCCTTTGCCTCTGCTGAGGCATGCACATTTCTTGTCTAGACCCTGCCTCTGTAGAAATTGCTTGCTGCATAAATAATCTCTGTGTAGCATGGCAAAGACTTAAAATAACCACCACCGCCTTCTGGTCATAGTTATAGAGAAATGAGTCCCCTTCATATGTAACCAACTTGTGTAACTGACTTCCAAAATAGCATGTTTTCATTTTGGAAATCAGTCTTTTTCATTTATTTTGATTCTGCATTTTTATCTTAAGAGGAATTATTTCTATTAAGCAATGGCTATTCTGCAGAGTAACCTAGAGATGCATTTACCTGATTGTTGGCTTTGTTCTTTTTGATCAGTGTTGATACTTATTAGCTAATTTTTTTTTTTCAGGATTCTAGCACCTGCTACCTTATTTTAGTTTTAAAAGCTAAACTGGTGTGAAGTCAACCTGGAAATATCTATGATGACTTCTCTTCCTTAATGTGGAGAACAACTTAAACTGCATTTGCCATTATAGTAGGATGTGCGATAGATCTCTGATTCCTATGAGACTTGGGGCCAATTAAGCAACTCAAACGGGGAGGCAGCATAGTGATTAGAAGTACTAGTTTTAGAATTGTGGCTCCTACACATGGTTAATTGTGTGGGTATTGAGCGATTTACTTAGTTTATCTGGGCCTTACATCTCTTCATTTATAGAGCGGAGATTATAATATTGCATAGGCGGTTGTAGGGATTAGTGACCACCCATGTATGGTCACAAGCTCAATGAATGGTGGCTTTGAGAAGCCGTGCCATAAATTGGCAAATTCTCCTCCACCACCTTCCTTTCTTACATTGATGAGAAATCTTGGTTGGCAGTAAGAGCTGAGTCCCAAGTCTTTTATAGCCTGGTCATACCTTAATCTGTGTGATCTGCAAATTCTCATGGCTGCTCTTTGCCACAGGGCAGAAGTCCCAGGCCCTTCCAACTACCTGAGTGCTGTTCTTTCTTCACACCCTCTTACCCCAGGACCTGAATGAGCTCTTAGTGAGCTTACATCAACCACTCTCTTCTGCCCAGCCTTCTGGGTTCCAAGGCTTCATCTCTGCTTCCTCTGCTCATACCAGAAACTCCCAGGGCCTGAACATCTTCCCAAGCATGGTCAGGCAGTCCTGGGCCTTGTTTCTTTCTGGCATTATTAGGAATCTGGTGATCTGTTTTGTTTTGCTGTTTCTGATGTTAAGAGATTGGCTAAGAGACATCTGGTGATCTTGAAAGATCTGGCTGACACCTGATTGTCCCTTGCTTTTCACTTGGCATTTTTGATGCCAGTCCTCTGATTCCTCATCTTTTGTGGGTAACTGGTCTAGGGTGGCCCATATGTGGGTGTGATTAATAACTGGAAGCTGCTTCTCTAATTGGAAGCTTTGACTACCGTATTAGCTGTGCTGTCTCGGAGGCCTCAGCCTCTTTCTCCTTGGTGATTGGAAAGGTGCTGTGTGTCCTATTGAGGACACATAAGAGGAAGAGGTGGCCCTGTGACATTTCACAGTGATTTCCCAGATTATGAGCTTTTTGGATAGGAACAATGTTTTGTTCATTGATTCATCCTCAGAGCCAACCACATAGAAGATGTTAAATAATTTGCTAAATGAATGATGATATCTGGGAAATGTAATTAAATGAGTCCTTTATTTGATTTTTTAAAAATCTGTTTAGGACATCGAGTGTTCTGTGGGGGAGGTGTGGGGTGGGTAGGTTGTATGAGGGGGTGGCAGGAGGGAGGTCAGTGCACTAAGGCCTGGGTGCTACAGAAGGCAGACAGAATCATACGATAGGCAACGAGAAACCACTGCAGAGCTTTTAGCTGAGACATGGTGTCTAGTTAAAAGGTATTGACATATCTAATTATTTTTAAAGTTGCCTTGAAATCCTAAAAAAAAAAATCTCAGAGAAAATTAATTTAAATTGAATTGTATTTAAAACAGTTATATTCCTGAATAGTGCCTTTTATGTGGTACATAATGAATGAAATGAAATCAAATAGCAAGGTGTGGCTGGCATCTATAACTATGGATACAGGAGGCCCCTTTCTTTTGTCTCAGATCATACCTTTCCCTTTTCTCTGATACTTGGGCTTTTGCACCTTGAAAGGAATTGTTTGCAAAAACCAAGGGCTGACTTGGTTCTAAGATGCTGAGCTTGCTCTTGGAGAGGTGTGAGGCTTGTGCAACCCATCAGAGGGCCCGTGACACTTTGCTAACAGGAGAACCCACAGGGCAGGAAGATTGGATTATGTTCCTAATCAATCATTTCAGCAATTCTTCACTCTTACAAATCTTTATTCTAATGGAGACTGCAGCCCGTCTGCACAGAAGACGCAGTAAAACCATTAAATGAATTCACACTCACACTCTTTCATTTATTATTGGCTGTAACATGACATTATCGTATTTCATGTAGGGAGAAGAGTATAATAATTGTATTAACTACTTATATACATGTGCTTTTTCAAGAATGAACAACTTTTTAGTAATGGCCAAGAGTTATCTTCTTAACACAAATGTATTTCTGTTGTTACAAGACTTTCTGCTCTTTTGTAGTAGTTACTGTTTTAAGAAGAAATTGACTTGGATTTCTCTGTATCTTTGTGTAATTAGAACCTCAGACATATTACTTTTGTCAAGAATATTATGTTTTATTGCATTTTTTTTTTGCCAGATTATAGGATGATGAATCGGAAATAATCACTTTTGGCCATTTTTTACAGGCTTTGTAAAAATGTCATTTGATTATGGTTTAAAGATTCTTGTAACCTTTTTTTCCCCCCAAGGTGGATCTAGAGGACAGTGGTATAAAATTATTTGGACAATACCTTTAAGTATTTTGTTTGCTAGCATTATGTCAATATCATCGATATACTTATTAGTAAAAGCCTCTAAACAATAAAGATATTTTTCTATGTAAGTGACCACTGAAAAAAATGATATTAAACAAAAATATTTATATTGAATACAATTTTATTGTACTAATATTTTATTTAAAATGAGATAAATCATCTAAGCTGCAGCTTATGCAAAACTGTCTAGCATGTTTGGACAAAAAGCTCTTTTGATTGGCCTCTGATAAGTCTGGCTGTGGAGCCATGAACTTGAGGTCGGCCATTTGTCACAAACTCCCATTCCATTCTCCCAAGTTCCTGCTTCAGAGTGGGCAGCCACACATGCCACAAGCTCAGTTGGCAAATTAGGTAACTAAGCATGTAGATTTTCAGTACAAATGACGCAGAGATGGCATTTATGCTGCTTTAGTCCCGAGCACTGCTTAACTCACACGACTGCCCTGTACTGTCCCAGCCTGTTTTACTCTGCGGCTTTAACCTTCTTGCTGATCTCCAGATGTAATCTCAAGATGCAGCCTCCATGCAGGGTGTGGTGGCTCACGCCTGTAATCCTAGCACTCTGGGAGGCCGAGGCGGGCGGATTGCTCGAGATCAGGAGTTCGAAACCAGCCTGAGCAAGAGCAAGACCCCCATCTCTACTATAAATAGAAATTAATTTGCAAACTAATATATATAGAAAAAATTAGCCGGGCATGGTGGCACATGCCTGTAGTCCCAGCTACTTGGGAGGCTGAGGCAGCAGGATTGCCTGAGCCCAGGAGTTTGAGGTTGCTGTGAGCTAGGCTGACGCCACGGCACTCACTCTAGCCTGGGCAACAAAGTGAGACTCTGTCTCAAAAAAAAAAAAAAAAAAAAAAAAAAAAGATGCAGCCTCCAGAGTCACCAAATTTGGTAGACCCACCACAAGCTTCACCGGCAGATCAACCGGGTATAATCCCAAGAAAATCCACGTGCATTCATTCATTCATTTATTTATAGAGTCAAAAAATATCCGAGCCTTTGCTATGTGCAGGACATTAAGCTAAGTGTTGGGGATAAAACAGCCACTAAGCCAAGGGCCTTACCCTCAACACAGTTCTCTGCCCAAGAGCATTCATCTGGGCTCATTCTTTCAGCTTTCCTTTCTTTGTTCTCTGCTTGGCTCATGGAATACCTTCTCCCCTGTTTCCCTCCTGCTCGTGTTTACGGCTGTCCTCATGCACAGTGCTTCCTATGGCCGCTTGTTGCTGGCTCCACCTTGGCAGGAGGTTTATTACCTGCTCCATTTTATAGATGAGGCAGTAGAGAGTCCTTTCTGCTATGCTTGAGCAAAGACTGTCTGCAGACACTAATGTGGCAAACTGGGAGACAGAGGAGAGTGTTTCCCTGCATCTGAGGACTTGAAAACTCAGGCTTTTCTTGAAGTTCAGAAGAGCCCCAAATGGAGTCACTCAAAAAATAATTTTTCTGGTATAATTATTTCTAGGTTGGGGGAAAATTACAAACTATAGCCAGGTGTAACTTAGTTGACCACTGGATGTCACCATTGCTCCATGTAAATCGTGTGGCTGACCTGTGCGCTCTAGGATTTGGGAGCATTTGCAGGTCTGTGTCTGCATTGTTAGCACTCTTGCTTTGTCCAGTTTGCATGATGGTCACCCCAGAGCCTCTGTGCAACAGGGGTGGATTATAAATAAGCAACTCAACAAAGAAATAAAATTCATCTTGCCAAGGAGTCACCGTGGTTGATGATCTGATTTAGGTGACAAAGGGATGCTTGGGCAACTTGCAGATCATGCTCAGATGCATCTGAGTGAAAGCCATCATTTTCCCCTTTGTCTGGGCATCTAGATTGTCAAGAGTCTGTGCCACGCAGAGACTTAACGCAATACTCATGGAAGGGTCACCTCTCTAAGCTTCTGCCCAGTGTGGGAATCCCCCCTCTTGCCCACATCCCAGAGGAGCTGGATGAATGGCTGCCCACCTTGAGCGCCCCCAGAGACCAACTCACAGATTCACCAGGCAGCCCCAGAATTGAGCTGGAAGGGCTAAGAAGGTCTTTCTTCAACTCATATGTTTGCTGTTATTTCATGGCTGCTATGTGATGTTATATGTTTGTCTGCAAAGGACGCCGTGGAGGTGTAAAGGAAGGGGCCTGGCCCAGCCTGCAGGGTGTGGGAAGAAGGAACCACGAAAGAAGGTTCAGCTCCTGGAACAGCCTAAATGGGGCCTGGCGGGGAGGCCGTGGGCCTTTCGCCCTCATTCCGATCATAGCACCTCCTCTGGCTGCACGCAGACACTGCGGGCTCAGCACTCTTATGTAGTTGCTCCAGGTAAGCATGGGAGGAGCTTGAGGAATTCAGCAGCGGTTACATTTAATTAACATAGTTCTCTTCCCCTAGAGCTATGTATATGGTGAAATCTCATAATTGAATCTTGGTTTTGTGCTGGCATCTGGTCTATAACTGCAGGACCACTACTGTAGAAAGACTTTGCATTTTAAAGCCAGAAGAAAGTATTTCCTGCTCTGCTCCCTCACCCACCTCCATTTTTTTTTAGGGCAGACCTGGGCTCACCCTGTGGCGGGAACATCTCTCCCCTGCTCATTCCCTCGCTTAGAAACCACACAAGAGAGCGCAGGGCCCCCACCTGGAGCCAGGGAAGATGGAAGAGGTGAAGGATCCCCTACATTTTTACAAACCCCAAGGACCTCAGAGGACAAGATGCTTTTTTTTTATCCTTTACTGATGGGCACTCAGCTTTTTCTTTGGCTCATTTCCGGTTCAGAATTTTAGTGAAAATGACTAAGATCAGATATTAGCTGTGGAATCCAACAGATAGAGACTTACCTCTTGGCCAGGCCTCTTTCTAGCTGTGTGACTTCAGGCAAGTCACTTAGCTTCTATAAACTTCAGTTTTCTCTTTTGTAGAATAAAGACAATGATAATCATAATATCAACCCTCTAGGGTTGTGCAGAGGATCGAATGAGAATGAATTTCAGATGTGTAGCACAGTGCCTATGTGTCTTACATGCTCCAAAAAGGCTAGCTGCTATTATGGAGTTGGATAAGTTGACTCAAGAAAGGACAGAAGGAACTTGATATTGTGACTATAAACTTCAGAGAGGCCCCAAAGGGCAAATAATCAGATCACAGCATTCACTCATGTAATAAGCATTTTTGAAAGCCTTTTATTTGTCAGGTATGATGCATGAAGGAAGATCCAGTCTGTTTCAGAGAGCTGACAGTTGAGTGGCTGAAAACACACCAACCAGTAATTATACCAGATGTGGACGCGACAGCAGAAATATGGCCACGGGCTTGACAGTTCCAAGTACAGTGACCCCAATTTCCATGGATGCAAATTTAGTGTAAAGACACATCTGATTTTTTTTTTATTTGTTGGATTCTGTTATTGCAAAATCTGGGAATTTGGACTGTGGTATAGTGGTAGTTGCATAAACATGGCATCATATATAGTCTCCTGTACCGTTCTAGGATGTGGGGCTATTACGTAACAACATACTTGAAAGGAGCTTTGAATGAATGGGACTTTTATGTTTCTTCACCATATAAATGTTTATGTTCAGAGCAATAAAATTAAGATTGCCAGAAAGACACCACAAGCACATTCATATTTCCAGTTGACTATACCTTTCCCATCTGAATGTACTTCCTGTCATTCTCAGGGGGCTTTTGTATAAATCATCTCAATGCTCAAACCAGTTTAAGCTTTATATGAATACATACTGTGTAGATTAAAAAATATGCAGAGTCAATTTTCTTTTACTCAACTAATTATTGTTAGTGACACTATTTAGATTGCACACTGCAACACTGCCCCTCAGGCTAGATCCTTTTTGACAAATGTTGAATGTTGAGCTATCATTTTTATCTACCCCATCTAAAATGTTAATTGCAGCCAAAGACTTCAGAATTTACCAGCAGCATATTTTTACAACTATTCATTTAACCAGCGTTATTGGAGTACCTACAATGTACTCAGCACATGAGACATGGAGTCACAAATGGAATCCCTCTTTTTGCTTAGCGAAGTCAACATCACATTGTTTCAGTCACCCTGTTTGCCCAACATGGCGTGGAATACCATCTGCGGGAGACAGGGCCCTTCGGTAAGAGTTTCTTAGAAACACAATTGTGGGAACTTACAAGCTTTACAACAAAGACCTATTAACATGATCCATATTCTAATTATATGTAGCAGAAAGATCCCATCAAAAAAATATTAGGGAGAAAAAGTTTTTGAACTCCCCACAAGTATACACAGTGAAGAAGGAATACTTGCTACGTACAGTCCACGTGACTTTTTGAGGAGGAGGTTTTTATTTGTGGGCATGTAAATATGTCTGATACACAAAGGCAGGGCCAAAGCTGGATTTGGGCAGAGTGGCCAGAGAGGGGGCTGAATTTCTCATCATGACAAAGAGATTGAGAAATGGTGGGTTTTCCAAAATCTGTCTAGGGTGGAGGAATCATGAGGAGGGCAGTTGGGGAAGAGGATAGAGGAGAGAAAATGAGGAGATAAGAGTTGAGCTTTGTAATCCCATGTCTTGAGGGGACAACGGGAGATCCCGGTGGAGGCTGGTCAAAGACTTGTGAAAATGAGGATGTCTAAGGGTTGATGTGTTGTGAAGACCCCTTCCTCCATCCAGCTCTCTACGTTAATACTGATGGCTTGTGTACGTAGGGGGATTTTTTTGAAGAAGGAAGGCAGAATGTCATTACCAGGACAGCGTTATGATAGAGCCAGGGCGGCATAAGTAAGACCTGCAGAGAACCATAAACCAAGCTACTGAAGGAGAAACTCTGGATGATCTATTGGCAGTAAATCCTGCTTCCCCCAGGTTGGTGGGTTTTACTGAAAACTTGAGGCTGGCTTTGAACTTCCTCCATCCTAGAGCTTAAGAGAGAGATAGACTTATCCAGCTGGTATCTGGAGCACACAGAAAATGGCAAAGGTACTTGTATTAGGGTTTTCCACAGAAATAGAACCCAATAGAAAAAAAAATCACACACACACACACACACACACAAACATATACATATATACATTGGGATCACATTTCAACACAAGATTTGGAGGGGACAAACATCCAAACGATAGCAAATGTAGATATATAACTCCTTAAAGATATATTATTTGGATACTTTAGCATCTTTTTTCAAGACTCTTACAGAAAATATACTACTTTTATCATGTGTACTTTCTTTCATATAAAACAGAACCTAAACAACTTGCTTATTAGATATTCTAACTTATGTTGAGGTGATTTTTTTTTATCTACATTAAATTTTTTCTGCATTCAAAATGCATGTTAAAATTCCCAATGTGAAGTCTTAGCTAATATTCGAAGAATATTGGGTTAGCCTTGGTGTTACCAAACTATAGCAATACAACATTTTCAATCAAGGCAAACAATTTAGGTGCTTTGGGTTTTGTTTTGGTTTGTTTTTTTTAGTAATAGTGCCTTGCTTCATTTCCTACTTTTAACCCTGACATAAATATGGTCCTTAATGAGATATTTTATAGTTGAGAGTTTAATAAAACTTCTAAAATATTGCGTAATTATTTAAATAAGCTTAAGCTTTGTTTGTAAAAATATGCTTTGGTTTCATAAGATTCATAACATAGAGAATTTTGAAGAAATATTTTGCCATGGATAATTTAGCATAAAATTAATTCTCTTCTACTTCGTACATTTTTCCTTAATGGTTTTTATTTGTCCGAGCTTCCATAGAAGTAAAAGCCACAGGCATTGCTACCTAGTAAGCAGGAGTTGTTTTATTAGTCAAGTTCTACAGCAACGTGTGATTTCTCTATACTCTTGTGATAAGTGGTTGCTATAATCCACTGCATTTAAATGGGAGGGCCATCATGGAAGACCACAGTAATGGTGAATTGTATATGTCAGTCACACACACACACACACTGAAAACTCCTTTGGAGAAGTACGGGGGATCCACTATTTATCCCACGACCTGACTGATGCGAGGAAAGCCGGCTCCAGGTAAAATCCTGACGGGTGTGGTTCTGTCACAGCGGAAGGGAGGCTTAGCACGACTAGCTCCATTTTGCGGCTGACCCCCTGCGGTAATATCCTTTAGGTTAAAAGCTTCTGTTCAGCTCTGCATGTAGCTGGAAGAAAGGTGACAATCATCCTTTTTCCAAAATTAATTCCCAGGGAGGTAAGAAAAGTATATACACAAGTGACAATGCTATGTTAAAGATTTTTGGGAACATTCTGACCTTCGTCCTCCAAAGTTAACTGACCAAAAAAAAAACAAAAACAAAGAAGTTTTACAACCTCCTCAGACCCTCACTGATGCCCAGAGGTCTGTGGTCCTTGGTTACCTTTTGCATCCTCCTTTCCCTTAAGATAAAAAGGAGCCTAAAGCTCATACTAACTTCAGATGGTTCTTTGGGACATTAATCTGCCATCTTCTTGGTTTGCAGGCTCTCCGAATACAAGTTGCTTTCCTTGCCCCAACACCCGGCCTCTTGTTGACTGTCTTGTGACAAATAGTATGAGCTTTAGTTCGGTTCCACTTCTGCCCCTGCCTGGCTCCCTTTTCTGAATGCCTGGCCCTGTTTCTCATGCATCCGGTGCTAAGGTCTCCTAGGCCATTGCTATTCAGGAAAGACAGGATCTAACTCAGAGAAGTTTTAACTTCATGTACCCAAACCCAACACACATGGAAGAGCTTCAGGTGGCCTTAGATACAGCTTCCAGGCCTGGCCTCACTCCGCCTCCACCCCCATTTCCTTCCTGATGGCTCGCTGCCTCGGAGCGAGGTGACCTTGGAAATGCCAAAGAGGGCAGAGCCACAGATGGTACAGAGCCCAGGTTCCTGAGTCACCACTTAGTGGAGAGACACTTGTTGAGCCGGAGCACCCATCTGGGACTTCACATGAGTGAGAAATTAACTTGTGTTTTGTCTGAGCCACTGTATATACTGGGTGTGTTTCTCCCAGAGCTAAAGTTACCCTAACCAGTGTAGGATTTGTAGCTTTCAGTAGGTATGTTAAGAGGTCCACAACTATAGAATAGATACCTTTTTTATTTTATTTATTTATTTTTGAGACAGAGTCTCACTGCGTTGCCTGGGCTAGAGTGCCATGGTGTCAGCCTAGCTCACAGCAACCTCAAACTCCTGGGCTCAAGCTATCCTTCTGCCTCAGCCTCCTGAGTAGCTGGGACTACAGGCATACGCCACCATGCTGGGCTAAGATACCTTTGAATCATATTCCAGAAGCATAGATGTTGTGAATGTTATTGGTGGAAGCAACCTTGAGGTTTCTTGGCTAGAGTATGGGGCATGCCAGTTTTGTGGGTTCAGTAAGAGGCAGAAGAGTTACACGTGCAGTAGGTATTCTGCCGCAGGTCCTCTCTGGGAGATGGCACCAGCCACCTCCCACCTAAATCCCTGTTCCTGATGAAGACATTTGGATCTGGCCTGGCCACTTCATCTTATACTGCAGCCCAGGATGGAGAAGGGTTTTACCCTTGGTTTCAGGTGGTTGGCATCCTTGGTGCATTAATTCAAGCTGTAATGTTAGTGACATACCTGTCATTCCTTCTGGAATATCTGCATTTTAAAATACTCAAAGAAAAGGTAATTTCTTAACTCAGATTTCTGTTTTAAGAGGTATGTCTTCTCTTTTTTTTCTTTTTTGAGACAGAGTCTCACTTTGTTGCCCAGGCTAGCATGAATGCCATGGCGTCAGCCTAGCTCACAGCAACCTCAAACTCCTGGGCTCAAGCAATCCTCCTGCCTCAGCCTCCCAAGTAGCTGGGACTACAGACATGCGCCACTATGCCCGGCTAATTTTTTCTATATATATATATTAGTTGGCCAATTAATTTCTTTCTATTTATAGTAGAGATGGGGTCTTGCTCTTGCTCAGGCTGGTTTCGAACTCCTGACCTTGAGCCATCCGCCTGCCTGGGCCTCCCAGAGTGCTAGGATTACAGGCGTGAGCCACCGCGCTTGGCCAAGAGGTATGTCTTTTCAATGGCGGTGTTTCAGGATGTAGAAGACGTTCTTAAGAGATTTCAGGGAATCCTGTAACCACAATATTAAGTAGCTGCCTCTTTTGCCTGTGCAAAGCCATTCATTCATGAAGATGAAAATCCACATAGTGAGAAGGAGTGAATACTCCATGTAGCTTGAAACATATAGAGATAGTCTGATATATCGGGGCCATTGTATTGGAACAAAAGGGCCAAATAGCTTTGAGACTAAGATAATTGAGAGAATTGTAAATATGCCCAAGCAGCCTTTGAGGAGGAACTCCATGGGGGATCAGATTATTTTTCATTAGCCAAGAATAAAGTGATCTTGGCTATAATATTTTGGGGCCAAAATGTTAATTAGCCATACAATTAGTTCACATTTTCTTTTGAGAACTTAATAACCAATTGTGCAACTGAATCTCCTGAAAATTGCATTAGCAGAGTGTTTTCATATTCTGCCATAAATTAAGCAGTACAGAGGGGCGCTTTATTTTCTTTCATTTCCTTCTTAACACACACATTGGTAGACTTCAGGATTTATATGACTTATTACCTCATTTCCTGCCTTTCCTAGTCCTTTCTTGCTGGTTTCCTTGTTCAGTTTTCATAACCTTTTTTTGATGCTTGGGAGCCACTGGATATTTTCAGGCTGCTTTTACTCCAGGATTTGAGACAGTACCTAGAGTCCAATTGTTTTAGGTGTTGCTCTGATTAACACCTTCCTCTCAGGGCTTTTCATCCTGAAAAAGCTGTGGCAATTTGGAAGATCGGGGTCCTGATGCTAACTAGCAGTAGGAGAGACAGAAAGGATGTTCCCAGGCAGTGTTGTCTCTGGAAAACACCAAAGCTGCAAGAAATAAACATGTAAATTCAGCAAAGGGGTTCAAAGAGTTAATGAGGGTTTAAATGGGCAAAGATTTAAACAGGGGGCGTTGTCTTGGAAAAGAGCAACACCATTTTTTCAGGTTGGTAATTGAGGAGTTAAGCTTTCAGGAGCTTAAAAGAACACCAGTTAAAAACATTGAGGTCCCCACCAGCAGTTCTAACCTTTATCTCCAGGGTCTAAATCCAGACAAGGGTCTTAATTAGCTGCAGAGAAATCTACAGCTTTGGCAACAAACCAGCAGACGTTAGAAAAACAAAACAACCGGTAAATATAATAAAAGAGCCATTTTTTGGTCACAGAAGTTAAATAGGAGCAACATTTATATAACCTTTTGGTGTTCCTGTTTCCCAATTTCTCAGTCTTTTTTTTTTTTTTTTTTAACATTTCCATGTCACCTAATTTCTTTACTTACATTTTCCCCTCACATTGAGTTTTTCTGATCTCCCAGTATCATCTTACACTTGATTTTTTCCCCTGTGACCATCATCTTTCTCTCTTTTGTTTTTCTTATCTGCTTATAGTCCCTCAAATCCTGTAGATGCATTTGAGGTATTTTCTATATGTTTATTTTAAAATGAATGCATGCTTATTGTATAATGCAAAGTACATAAAGTTATGAAAGGCCTCAGGCATTTGGATTTTTTCCTATGTATTATATATGTGTGTGTGTGTTTATGTGATTCTTATACATACACACTTAAATTTTTTTTTAACAAAAAAGAATCATATGTACAATTCTGCAACTTGCTTTCAGAATTGTCTTCTGGCTTTCAATGTTGCTTGCCATTCAACTAATTGTAGGTGAACTTTCTTTTCTATCTGGCTGCTTTCAAGATCTTACCTTTGGTTCTGTTATTCCTGTCAATGAGGTTATGAGTGAATTTTATTTTTACTAATCCTTCTTGAGATTCATTGGACTTCCCAAATCTGAAGGGTGGTAGATGTTTTCCAGTTCTGGATATTTGCTTCTCCCTCACTTTCTCTAATTTATTGTTTTGGAAACTCTGATTAGATTTACTTTATTTATTTATTTTTAGAGATGGGGTCTTGCTCTGTCACCTGGGCTGGAACTCCTGGGCTCAATAGATCCTCCTGCCTCAGCCTCCCGAATAGCTGGAATGACAGATGTGCACCACCAAACCTGGTTAATTAAAAATTTTTTTTCATAGAGATGGGGTCTCACTATGTTGTCCAGGTTGATCTCAAGCTCCTGGTCTCAAGTGATTCTCCCACTCTGGACTCCCGAAGTGCTGGGGTTCCAGGTGTGAGCCACCACTCTGGGCCTCGATTTATTTTAGATCTTAGGCTATCCTCCAAGTCTTTTACTCTCTCTTTCTTATATTCCTTATCATTGTCTCCTGCATTCTTGGTAATTTATTCACCTTGCTTTCGAAGTGTCCATATTTTTTCTTCAGCTGTTTTTAAGCTGTCCTTTTACCCATCTATTGATTTTCTTTTCCAATTTAATTTTACATTTTAGAAGCTCTATTTAGTTCTTTTACTAATCTGTTGGCAATTTTGATAATATCTAATCATCATAAATTTTAAAACATTAAAATATTTTTTAAACATGTAAGATATATTTGATTTCTAGTCACTATCTTTCTGTTCCAATATCTGCAGGTTTGTGGATTGAATTCTATGATCTGCTGTTTCTGCTGACTCCTACTTGTGGTAGCTTGTTTTCTGGTGTGTCTCATGATTGTGAACCCATGTTCCTTGCAATTTTATGTTCTTTGAGGTCTAAACTGTGTACTTCCAGAGAGGACTCATAGGTTCACCAACCAAAATTACTTTAAAGTAAATTTTTAGCTTGAATTTTTTTGAGTCCCAGCAGTAATGAATTATAGCCCCAAATATGCATGAAAATGAGTTTATGGTTCAGAATTAATGGGGTGAGAATTTTCTTTTTCATGCTCTCACCAGACACAAGGCTGAAATATGCAAGTATTCCCACTGTCCTGCCTCAGAGACCTTTTTAAAAAAATACACCCACATTTATAAAGTCTTGACTTTTTTATGTGGCCTCTGTCATGCTTGACCTCAGTTTTGTTTCCTTTCTCACCACCTATGAGTGGGTAAGACCCAATATTTAAATATCTAGGAACTGACATACTCTCCTTAGGCAGACAGTGGTCTCAGATTTGGTTACCTCTTTGGATTTGAAATGTCTCATCAAATATGGCCTTAAGGACTTCCCCTTCTTTCTCACTGCCTTAGCCATGCATTTAGAAGATGCTTTTTACTATGTAAAAATGAAAAACTTTTATGCACTAAGGACACTATCAATAGAATGAAAAGGAAACTCGTGGAATAGGAGAAAATACTGAAAATCATGTATCTGAAAAGTGATTAATATTCAGAATAAATAATAATGCCAAGAACTGAACAACAAAACCCCAAACAACATGATTTAAAAATGAACAAAGGACTTGGATAGACATTTCTCCAAAGAAGATATATAAATGGCCAATAAGCATATGAAAAGATCCACAACATAACTAATCATTAGGGAAATGCAAATCAAAACCACCATGAGATACCACTTCACAAGCATTAGGATGGCTAATATAAAACCTCTCAGCAAATAACAAATGTTGGTGAGGATGCGGAGAAATTAGAGTCCTTGTGCACTGTTGGTGGGAATGTACAATGGTGCAGCTGCTATGGGAAACTGAATGGTGGTTTCTCAAGAAAACAAGAATGGAATTACTATGGGATTCAGCAAACCCATTTCTGGGTATATAACAAAAAGAATTTCTAGCAAGGACTAGAGCAGATATTTGTACAACCATGTTCGTAGCAGCATTGTTTATAGTAGCCAAAAGCTGGAAGCAACCGAGGTGCCCATGAATGGATGAATAGATAAAGAAAATGATGGTGTTCATATATACAATGGAATATTATTCAGCCTTAAAAAGGAAGGAAATTCTGACATATGCTATAACACTGATGAACCTTGAAAGCGTTATGCTAAATGACTTAAGCCAGTTATAAAAACACAAATGTTGTATGATTCCATGTATGTGAAGTATCTAGAACAGTCAAATCATAGAGATAAAAAGTAAACTGATGGTCACCAAGGGATGGGGGACAGAATTGGGAGTTAATGTGTTTAATGGTCACAGAGTTTCAAGTTTGGGAGATGAAAAGAGTTCTGGATGGTGCTGATGATTGCATAACAGTGTGAATGTACATAATGCCACTGAACTGTATACTAAAAAATGGTCGAAATGGTAAATTTCCTGTATATTTGAGTATAATTAAAAAATGAAAACAATGTTACTATATTTTGCATTTTTCAGTGTTCTGTTCTAAGACATCTAGTCTTCCAAAATGCTAAATTCCCATGGCACTGGCTTTTCTTTGATGTTCATGGTGTCTGCCAGATGCTCAACTTTAGCAGCATGTGGATACCCAGCCAGAATCCAAGACTATGGAAACCAAGGTGACAACACAGGAATTCGATATTCTGCATTACTGAGTGGTCCCTGTTTTTTCTTTTCTTCTTTGACTATTCTAGGTTAGTTATTTATTTTATGTTGTATTATTTATAGGTTCCATTATGATGTGTGAGAGTACTAACTCTCCAATTCTTCCTTTGAGGAATAGATCCATATTTCACATCAGAAGTGTAAGGATAAATTTATGTCAGAATAATTTGACTTGAATTCTTAGCACCTGGTGTGTGTGTGTGTGTGTGTATGTGTAGGTGTTTCATTCATTCATTCAGTCATTTGTTCCACATATATTTATTGTTGTGTCCCAGGTACTCTCTAGGTACTGGGATCACAGAAGTGAATAAGACAAATTTTCTGCACAAATTCAAATTCTACCCATATCAGCAAATACATAAAGAAGGTGGTCTCAGGTAATAAGTCTACAAAGAATATGAAGTAGGGTAATGAGGGAAGCAGCTATGTTGGCTAGGGTGCTCAGGAAAGGGGTCTCTGGGGATGATATTTGGGTTGAGACCTGGTGCTGATGACGTAGAAACTGTAAATATCTGTGGGAAGAGCTTCTCACAAAGAAGGAATGTCAAGGGCAAGGAATCTGAGATAGGATGAATTTGATTAATTATCTAGATTCTATCAGAGAAAACAAAAGTCCACATAGGGAAAGACTAGATTGGTGACTATCACCCTTAATGTATGTGACTTAAAAAATGCATGTGTGCAATAAAAATAGCCAGATCATCCATTGAAACCAGCAGCAACTAATTTTCAGCACTGAAATGGGGTAGCCTCTGCCCTGCCCTGCAATTGGTCACTTGTAGCAATTGGCGAGTACTGTTTTCACTACTTGCTCTATTGTACATATATTTAATAGGTAAGCTATGACGGCTATAACAGACATACTTAGGACTTTATAGTGCTGACTAAAAAAAAAAAAAAAACCCATAGCTTTGTGTATGGATAGAGCATTTTATATGTCTCTTTGCATAACTCAGATTTCTTGAGTAGTTGAAGAACTTGAACTTCCCAGTTTGGGCATATCAATCAAATTTTTTATATAAGTGCAAAGTGTCACCTCTTTGCATGCTTTTTAGACAAAAGTCAGAGGTATAATCATAGAAATAGCATAGAAAAGTATCAATCAACTTGCCAGTTCAGCTTCTCTTTCATTGGGAACAATAACAAACCTTGCCTGTGTTCGCATTCTGTGTTTCTGATTTATATGCTACCCAATTAGTGCCCCATTTAATCTGCTCACCTGTTGTTGCCTTGTTCTGAATTTCATGGCTCTGTTGTTTTAAACCCTCTATTGCATACATTTGCGGAGTGAGGCTGATTGTTGCAACCCCTTTGGTTTTGGGGAAGTTGGAACGCTGCCACAGTATCTGAATTGCCTGAATAAAGAAAAGTAGGTCCTGTAATTATTTTATTTTCTCCCCAGCATGTGATTTGTTATTGATGACACATGCATAGGGTGCTTTCTCCATTAGGCTGGCTGAGCCCTCTACTGCGGCATTAATGTCACTGTCACTGTGCACGAAGCTAGTTTGTTAGGCCATTCTAGCATGGGGAAATGAGCGTGGACTTTTCAATGTGTCTGGAATAGCTGCACACTGACAGATGTTCCCACATGCTTGCTGATGTCATGACTGGGGCTCATAGAAAGCCCGGGAAATTAAAAGAAAGAAGAAAATGTTAGTTGCTGCTCCAGAAGGAAAGATTATGGAGGCACGCAATAGGAAATTTTGAAAAACGAAAACCCACCATTCTATACAATTTCCCTTTAGGTCTGACTCCACCCCCACCCCCACCCCATACCCCCATAGAGATGCATTTAAGACACAAACGAATATATGTGAAAAAATTCAATATTAAGAGAACAATCATTTCATGGTGCTCATTTGCAAAGTAAAACAGACATAGATACAAACAAACAAACAAAAAACAAAAGTAAATTCAGGTGCTCTTTTCTTCCCCTGCATAAAAAAATTGCATATCACAGTGTTTACTTGGTAGACCAATTATTTCAAAAACCGGGTTTCAAGGAAAAAGTCACTTTCTGGCAGAGACCTTACATGACAAGTTCCGTTCCACAGTGGATTAAAATGGTTGCGAGGAGATGCTAACATAACTTCAACTACAGCAGTGTGAACACTCCACTGTAATAATTCATTTAGAATGATGACACCTGAGACCTAATTTAAAAGTCCTAGATGAATACCAGTCTCACATTCAACCCTCAGGGCTGCTGCAGACATACGTAAGAAAGTCTAAGAACCATAGTGAGTCTAATTGAATTGGACTTAAACGGACCGTTGAGATGGCCTCGCTGTGCTCAGGGGAATTCGTATTGTCTACACCGTATCAGAATCACAGCTTGAACTGAATAACTGGTTACATTCAATCATGTTACTGTAACTCAGGCTTGAGGTAAAGGGGAAACCTTTTGCTATCAGCAAGACTGGATGGAAAACAATTTCAAATCACTTTAAACCCAGTTGGCAACTACTTTGCCAATTATGGAATCCAGTGGGAAAGGTGTGTGCGAGGGCTCAGGACTAAATGATTTATGTCAACCTCCCGAGGAATGCGGGAAGAGTGTGCGGAGGAGGGGCGTGTGGCTAATTATTTCTCCTAAGAATACTTTAGCGAGGTGATTTGTGCTTGCAGATGAGTCACACTGCAGGCTGGATAAAAGGCGAAGTGTAAGCACAGAAATTCCTAAGATCCCATTTAGAGATGGATAAAGAGGAAACCTAAGGATCCAATACACTTTCTCATCTCTTCACTCGGAAACATTCGGAGATATAAAATGTAAAGAGCAAACTTAGTTCTCTGCTGTAACGGGCAAGTTGGGATCAAAGTCTGTAATTTGTACTGCAGGTATCGCATTGGCTGCTTCCTAACGCGGGTGCAGATGACATGCTGTAACTCATCAGATGGACGAGCACAACTCTGGGGTCCTTTGTAATGACCCTGAGACACGCTGTTTTTTTTTTTTTTTTGTCCTAATTTATTTTTGACGACTTTGGCTGCAGAAATAAGAATTCCTATCCTGCCCGATGCCTTCTAAAGAAACATTCTTTGGTCTTCACAGTTGCAACTCTCCAGCTGAGAAATGGTCCTGAAAGTTATCCCAGGGGTAATGAGACGCCCCACCCCGCCTCAAACAAATAAAAGGGGTAATAGAATTTCACTCTAGAAATGTACAGTGGAGGCATATAGATTTCTCGAATAGTCTTTTCAGATCTTTTCCTTGTCTAAAAGCATTTCAAAGGTGTTTTTAGTAATCTGGAGGAAATTACGAATGCTGTGGTTATATTAAATCAGCCCTGGTGAGGCGGTGATGGGGGTTTTTGCTGAAACCGCATGCGAGCGTGTCTGTACCAGGCTGGCACTCCTGCTTTCTCGTCTTTCCTCTCTTTCAGCAGCTGCCTACCATCATTACAGCTAATAGAGTGGGTTAAAGTTTTGGGCTAGCGGCGGCTCTGAGGATCGCTCTAATGGCTTCCATTGTGCGCATCCCTAGAAAACACTTCTGGCCAATGAACCCCTTACTGCAAATGACACAGGCAAGCCTCATTGAAAATGACACCACTGGAGGGAAGCTTGCGCTCATGTGGGATGTTTCCTCACTGGGGAAAGAAGGCCATTTCAGCAGTTACACCAAAGGGATGTTGTCATGTGGCATTTACTTTTCTAAGGCATGGAACAAAGCAGTGGGGGTGCTTTGTGCTCCTACATGGGAACTGTATGCTTAGCTGTGCGATGCCCAAATAAGAATCCCAGCATGTCCAGGCGGGATAGAGAAATAGCAGTCTTCCCATCTCATCCTCTTACAGGAGTGGGGAATGTGGACATCAGACAATCTAGACTAAATCATGATCCATGTCTAGAATCAAACTTGTTTAAATTCAGAGTTGTGTGACAAACGGGAGTTAAGTGTCACCAAAAGGATGGGTGGTGGGATGGGAAGGACCCTGAGACTGGTCGTTGAGAGGGCTGCATTCCGATTCTTGGCTGCAACCAAAGATGTATGGTGGCTTTGGGTAAAGTTCTTCACTTCTCTGAATTTCCTTGTTTCTTCTGTAACATGAAGGAGGTAGACCAGATGGCTCAACGCAGGTTAACAACTATTCGTTGAGTGTTCTCTTTGTGTCAAGATTTGTACTAGTCAGGCTGGGTGTGGTGGCTCATGCCTGTAATCCTAGCACTTTGGGAGGCTGAGGTGGGAGAATCGCTTGCGGTCAGAAGTTCAAGACCAGGCTGAGCAACATAGCAAGACCCTCATCTCTACAAAACATTAAAAAACATTAAAAAAATAGCTGGGTGTCATGGTGTGCACCTGTAGTCCCAGCTACATGGGAGACTGATCCCAGAGGATGCTTGAGACCAGGAGTTGGATACTGTAGTGAGCTATGAGCATACTACTGCACTCTAGCTCAGGTGACAGAGTAAAATCCTGTCTCAAAAAAGAAAAAAGAAAAGATTTGTGTTTGTTTTTTGAGAGACTATGGATGGGAACACAACATATATGGTTAGTGTCCTTTTGGATTTTATAGTTTAGTAAGTAAGACTAATATTAAAAATGATTTTAAGGTGATGCATTTTAAGAAGTGGGAAGCATAGGGTGTTATGGGGTGATGTGACCACATTTGGGCAATTAGGGAGAGCTTCTTGGGGTAAGTGGTATAGGTTAAGCCTGAAGGGTAAGGCGGAGCTGGCCAGGAAAAAATGGAAGTTGGCAGAGGTAGAGGAGCATTTCAGGCAAACCAATAGTGGTTGTGAATGCTCTGTGGCAAGATGGAATTTGGGACTACATTATGGGATGTATAAGAAAGAGTGAAAATGTGGGCCAGGTGGAGGGTTGAACATGACGTTGACCTTGTGCTGAGGACAATGGGAAACCAGCAAAGGGCATTCCACTGTAGAGTGGGCATGACGTGGCTGATGTCTGAGGTTCCCTCCAGACCCAGTGTTCTGGAGCTTTCCACTGGGCTGTTGGACCTCTCTAGGACAACAAGAGGGATTTGATACTCAGGTGAAACCCAGAGGAGAGGACACAAGGCAGTGGCCCAGAAATTCCCCTTCCATCTGCAGCTTGTTGAAGCCTGGTACATAAAGGTGGATTTGAATAGGCAGGTTGGATTTGGTGCCTTTGGCCTCAGGCTCAGGTCAGCATGGATCAGACTCTAGGCCATGCTCTTTAGTTCTGTGTTGGGCTCATCAGGGGGTTGTCAAAGAAATAGGAGGTTGCATTATATATCCAAGGCTCCTCACCAAGGAAGCAAATGGGAAATGGAGCCCTTCAGAACCTCTCTGTACTACCGCACTTAGGGCAAGACTTTCTGAGACTTCCATTTGCACTTGCTTTATCCATCCCTGGGGTGCAAAGATATTTAGCAGTGACTGGACCTCATTTGGAGGGAGTCCTCATAGCACCTAATATTAGGTGGCATTTAACAACAATGATAATAATTTTGGTGTATCTTTTCTCTCATTTGAAAGTCTCAACAACCCTGTGAGACAGTTATGGGGGAAATGGGGGCTTGGGAAGGTAGGTATCTTGTCTGTATCACATAGCTAGTAAGTGGAAGAGTCGACATTGGAAATTCCCAGACCCAGACTTTTTAAACAACCCCATGGTACCTTCAATGGAAGCTTCTGCTATATATTTGGGGAGCTGGGTGGGAGAAGGGTGAGTTTTATAGTAATCTCCCAATATGCTTACTTCTATTTCCTGCTTTTAATGGGATGCACACGAAATAACCCCAGTGCTGTAGGGCAGCCATCAATCTCTGCAGCAAGACAGGTGGAATGTGGATTCGCAGGTGGCCCTAGCATGGCAAGGATGACTATGTGCACTCACCTGTCTCCATGCAGGTAACACCTACCAGCTCATTTGTTTCTGCCACATCTGTGCAAAGTGTTAATTGTCCTCTGCCCCTCTGGAGAGATGGGCCATGTGGCCGCTTTGGGAATTGTCCTTGCTTTCGGGAAGAACATCAGTTACGTGTTCATTTAGGTAAGGCAACACCTGGATTTGGAATCTGTTTTCTGTTCTCTGATCTCCAAAGTTAATAGCAGAGGTGGTGCTAACAAACCCCTCACTGTGTCAGAAGAGTGCAGAAGGAAGAAAAAGCCCAGCAATAATCAAGTCCAGGGTGTCATTTTTCAGTCTTTGTATGTGTTCTTCTGTGGAAGGCTATAGGCTCTGCTCAAATGTTCCAGAAATAAAACAAGAATGAGGGAAAAAAACTTCTCAATATTCCATTTTAAAAAGTAGTATTGTCACCATTTTCTTTTCAAGCAAATATACAAAAGTGATTTGAAATGAAAGCAAATATCATCTATGATGCTAAAGCTCCTTTCAAGTTTTTGGTTCTCTGTGGTTTTTGTGCTAATGTTTTACTGATAGAATGGAGCCAGGAATGAAATGTAGGAAAGAAGCTATCCATTCAGAGACTAAATGACAAATGACTGTGACATAGTAAGAGATTTAGGTTCTTTGAAATCTGTCTAGCAAAGATTAAATGTTTAATTTTTTGGCAGAATCAGTAGGATGACCTTTTCAGTGATAAATTATTTTAAAAACTACTTTTTAATTTAGGAAAGAGACATTCAGAGAATAATCCAGGGTTCAAGAGGTAATTTTGTGATATGCCAATGTCGGATCAATAGTCAAATCTGGTAGTGTTTTCCCTAAATGTTTTAACTAGAATGACATTACCTAGGAGGGATTAATATTTTGAGTTATGTAAAAGAAATCCCTGTCTATTTTAAGCTATGATGTGAGACTCAGTTCTGTAGGACCAGAGAAGCTTTGTCTACATTTCTGCTTTGGATTCTATTAATACATATGATTATTTTCTCTGAATTAATGAATGAGAATTCCTTTATTCCAAGTGAGGACAAGCCAATTTGAGGGACATGCAGATATTGCCAGTCTTGATATTTCTCCCACAGGCATCTTTTGGTTTAGGCATGTGTATATTTCTGTTTCGAGTTTGTTGAGGAATTAATTTGCCATTCTAATCCACTAATTCCTTAGCAAAAATTAGTTTGTCAGATAAGTTGGATGGCACAGTATAAAGTGTAGGGAGGAGGCTGGAGGGAACAGGATGGAGAGCTTGGGTGGGGCAAGATGGAAGGGAACGGTTGGAAGCTGGGGACAGTGCTGGGGAAGGGTGTTCCTGGGGAGACCTCTTCCCTCCCTCCCTTCCTCCTTCGTTCCTGCCCCCTCCTCCTCACTCCTTCCTCTCTCTCTGTCTCTCTCCCTCCCCTCCCTCCGGTCATGCATTCATCCAGCATTTATGAACTATGTACCAGGCACGATGCTGGGTGTAAGGAATACAAAGAACTAAGTCGAAGCTGGGGCCCTCTGCGCAGCCTCAGTCAAGCCCTGTTCGGGGAGGATCACCATGTTGCCAGCCGCACGTGTGCTGCGGCACCAGCCACCTCACCCGGTCTTTCTGTCCTCATCATGAAGGCCAAGCGCGAGGGGATGTGACCTGCTTGGGCCGTCTCCTGGGGATGGGAACGCAGGGGTGGGGTGGGAGGGAGCTCCAAGGTCAAATGTGCTCCCCACTTGAAAATGCCCATGGACCTGGAACCAGGCCAGCACAGGCGCACTGGGCGTGGCTGTGCCCCCCAGCTGTGTGCCCTCGGCCACTGCACGTCTGTGCCCTGGGATGCCCCCTCCTCGCGCTCCCCTGCCTTTACCTCCTTTGCTTCCACCATTCAAAGTGGCTTAGTGGAGTGTGTTTGCCGCTGTACTCACCCTGCCTCGGGATTGAGTATTCTGGTAACTTTGCTGGCAGTAGTTTGAAAAATCTTGCTTGTTGAAACCCAGTTTTACAATTTCCTTGCTTCACTCTGCAAAGAGCCAGGGCATTTTATTTGCTACCCACTGCTTAATTGTGGTAACTCGCAGCACAATTAAGGTCTTATTGAGGAAGAAAAGGCTTTGATCACCTTTAACAACTCTTGGAAATCCCTCTAAGTGCCTCTGCTAATTCTCACCTCCTTTAATGGTGTTGATATGTGCAGTCACCCCTGTCCCACCCGCTCACGGGCCCTGCCTAGAGTTCCCCAGGCACGGATGTTCACCGACTTAATTATCTTGGAAGCTATTGTTAAAATAATATCTGAGATATCCATAGCGTTGGGTGTCTGAGTGCAGCTCGCTGCTCCTGTCCCCCTCCTAGGCCTGAGACGAAGCAAGAACCTGGCTCTGTTTCTTGGCCTAAGGGACAGCAGTGAGGTGACAGGCCAGGGCTGGGATGGGGACTAGAGGGGACGTGCCTCATGCACTCCAGTGGTTCTTTCAAAGACACAAGACGGACTTGCCCACTTGGTCTCAAGCCGGAGGAGATACTTGCTAGGCTGCAGTGAGGACTCTGCTCTTACTCCCAGCGACACTGGTGCTTCTGCGTCTGCTTCCTGGAGTGTCCCCTCTTTCTACCTCCCAGGGAGTGAGCATCTGACTGACTGGGGTGTTTTACAATACATTGCATTAAAAAAAAATTCAAGGCATAATTGGGCCCACAGACCAGAAGGTGACTGCCACTGGGAAGACAGTTGTTACTCACAGTTCCCAGGAGGAGGGTGCGCCATGTCGCAGGGGGTGGGGCCAGCCAGTAGGCAGAGCTTGAAGGGGAGCCACGGCCAAGAGCCCCATTGCGGTTTCTGCGGAAGGAGTGGGCGAAGCGGGTAAGCAGGTTTAGGATTGGCCTGCTTGAATAATTTCAGGAGGTTCCGGGGCATAGGGGCTGTCCCTAGTGGTCTGGCACCTGGACCTGGGGTGATCAGGGCAGGGGGATGTGGCAGTGAGAGAGCTGGTAGAGGAGGGGTTGGGGCTGTGGGCTCTGGATGAGTCAGTTTGCATTTGAAGAGCAGCTCTCCATCTCAGGAGAGCTGTTTACCATCTCCAGGAATTGACTAACCCTGGGAGGGGCAGTCCCTTCAAAGACAGCAAGACCCCCGATGTCAAAAACGAAAACACATGGCTAGTGCATGGGTACACCATGGCCTACCGCCAGGCCAGGGTCCTTAGAAATCATCTGTATTCCCTTCCCTTTTCTCCCCACATGCAATCTGTCCTCAGAGGCCAAGGGCATCTCCAAGGACACCTTCTGAATCGGTCCCTCCCCTCCATCTCCACTGCTCCCACCTGGCCTGAGTCACCAGCGTCTGTCACCTGGGCTACAGCAATACCTCCCTCTGGTCTCTCTGCTTCTCCTGTCACCCTCTCTCATCAGTCTCCACCCAGCAGCCAGAGGGAGTCTATAAATCGGATCTTGTCACTCTGCATGCCACCTTGCTTAAAAGCATCCAGCGGCTTCCCATTGCATTTAGAATGGGATCCAAAGTCATTCCCATGGCTGACAAGGCTCTGCTTGCTCTGCCCCCCCCCACCCCTGCCTCTCCTGCCTCTCCCCTGTGTCCGGGCCTCACAGCCTGCCACACACCAAGCACCCTCAAGCTTCTCTTCCTGCCCCCGGCGGCTCCTTATTCTTCAGGTGTCAGCCTAACTGGCCCTCTGCATAGAGACCAATTGCTCCATCTAAATGCTCTCTAAACACCCCTCCCAACGTGTCTCTTGCCTGATGATCACTAATTGTGATAATTAATTGACTGGTTTTGCTGTTTATTTATTTTCTGCATCCCCGGTAGACCAGCATAGGGGTTTAAAATGTAGTTTGGGGTCAGGGTGTCATGGCTAAAGTCTGACTGCATTGTTTATGAGCTCTGCAACTTTGGGCTAGCTACTTAACCTCTTTGAGCCTCAGTGTTTCCATCAGTAAAATGGGCATAACGAGAGTACCCTCCTCACAGGACTGTTGTGAGAATGACATGAGAGAATCCTTATAAAGTGTATAATACATAACGTATGATAAAGGCGAGGTGTTAACATTGTTGACAGGCAAGCTCCATGAAGAAAGGGAGTGTTTTGTTCCATTCGCTGTTGCCTTCCCAGCCCTTCAAACTGGAGGGCTCCCCATAAATGTCTGTCGAATGTGAGCGTGGCCCTCTTCGGCAGTGTTTGGCTCAGGTACAATCACTGCCCCATCGTCCTGGTAGGATGAGCTCTTTCTCTATGAATGAGAGAGCACAGAAAGGCCGTGTCACCAGCAGGTGTGTGAGGCTACCTCCCCTGTCCTGGACAAGCCCCTGTTCCAGAACGCGGGAGACCTGGCCTCTAGTTTTTGTTCTTCCCCTGAACATCTGTGCTCCCTTTGGAAGGTCACCTGATAACCTCTCAGAACTGCAACTGCCAGAGGAGCAAAAGGAATGGTTGGAGCAGAAGACCTCTAAGGACCCTTCTAGCCTGACACTCCTTCTTTCCTTTTTTATGCAAACAGTTTTATTGAGATATAATTCACATACTATAAAATTTATCCCTTTGAAGAGCACAATTCAACGCTTTTTACTACATTCACGGAGTGTGTAACCATCCTCATTATTTTAGAACCTTCTCATCACCCCAAGAAGAAACCGGGTGCCCATTAGCAGTCACGCCCTGTTCCCTCACCCCCAGCTCCTTCCTTCTCTCTTCCCTTGCAGCACCCACAGTTTTAATTTTGATAAAGTCTAACTTATGTATTTTTTCTTTTATTGTTTTTGCTATAAAATGTTTTAAAAGATCTCAATATTTTAATTTTTATTGAAAAATGAATACATAATAAAAGAAACAATACATGAGAGAACAAGAGGAAAAGAGGCTCTTTCTAACCCCTGACTTTTAGTCTCCTGGTCTGGCCCCAAAGGCAATAACTATTTGTTTCTTAGGAACTGGGTATAGTCTCTGTATCTACAAACACACATTAGTAACTGACTCTTAACACACACATGCACACTCACAGTTGGAAGCACACTGTGGATACGGCTCAAACTGTTCTTCCTCTTGCTTTTTTTACTTAACAACATATCTTTGAGGCATTAGGTCTATATTTGCATGTTTAGACTTACTATTCTAAAAAATGGCTGCATTTTGTTCAGTTGGATGTGGGTACCAATAGTTATTTAACCATGATCATAAATGTCTTGGTTGTTTTTATCTTTTGCTACTGATAATAAAAGCTGTACTGAATAGCGTTTTGCATTGGTTTTTGCACTTATGTATGAAGAATATCTTCAGGATGATTTCTGTAGCTGGATTTGTGGAGCTGATGAGAAAGAGTAGCAATTTACACTCTACATGCATCAGTAGTTTATTATAGAATTTTTGATCCTTGCTAGTAAGAAAGGGTAAAAACTTTTATTTTACTATAGTTTATTTACTTTATTATAAGTTGAGTACCCTTTTGTATCTCTTGTCTGAATGTTCATTTCATGTACTATAGCTTTATAACAGACTTTAACACCAGCCAGTTTATTACAGTTTATTACTGGTATAGCCAGTTTCCTTGATTATGTTTTTTCAGAATTGTCATGATCATTCTCATAGGTTTATCTGCGTAAAAGCAAAATTTTTGTATGTTACAAATTTTTAAATTACCCTATGTATATATTTTATGTTCCAATTACAAATAGATTTTTTCTCACATTTTATTTGTTAATTGGCTGAAGCTATTGACTATGTATATTAATTTCGTTATAAGTCAACTTAATGAACTTTAAAAATGATTTCTAATCTTTTTTTGTTTTTTTAGGTATTCAGACATTCATATCATCCACAAATAATGGTTATTTGCTTCTTCCTTATCAATTGTTTATGTCTATAATTTCTTACTCTTATCTAATTGTTTTGGCTAATGCCTGTAGAACAATGTTAATTAACAGAAGTGATAATGGGCATTTGCATTTGTTCCTGCTTTACAAGGATTGTTTTTTGTTTTTCCCCATTATGCAAGATACTGGTGTTTGGCTCAAGATAAAACTCTTCTCTGTTACACTCCCCTAGGCTACAGTGATTTGCCCCTGACAGTTATGGGAACTGGTACAAGGAGTCCAAACGGAGGCCAGCATAACAAATTTATGAATATTTTGAAGTTGTTAATAAGCTGAAAACTGTTAAGTAACATAACTGTTTATCATGAAAAATATCCTTCATCAAGATCTGGAACCCAGGTTCAAGTACAGAATTTCAGGACTCTTCAGAGCTTGTGCTAGAATGCTGCAGTATGGAGAATTCAAGCCCTCTTAGCTGCTCCTTTCTCCTATTACTCATAGCTTTGACTCCTAGCTTGGGGTCTGCTAGGCGGGGCTGGTTGGCTGGCTGCAGGGCTTGGGGGATGCAGGGCCCGCAGACGAGGGAAGTACGAGTGGGGCGTGCGGTCCACATGGAAGTCTCCTCCTCTGAACGGAGTGTACGAGATCCCTGGACTGGAGCTCATCCCTTATGCAGGGAAAATGCACTTCACGTCCAGGCTGGCGCAGCTAATCTTCCTGCCCTGAGACCCCAGCTGCATGCACCCAAAGTCCCACTGCTCGTCCCTGATTCATGAGCAGCCACTGCACAAAGACCAGGCCTGTTACATCTTCCACCAGCCTTGCAGCCTTCTCACCGGTGTAAAGCAGGCCCTCTGGCTTACCAAGGCCAAGTTAATAGAAGGCCTTTCTGAGAAAGTGCTTAGCCTTGTTGACAATCCAAACCACATAGAGAAGAACCAAAATGAACTACTATGAATTATGTTCTGGAGACCTTTTATCCCATGTGCCCTACTATCGATCTTCAGAAATGCAATGTTTATGATGTGAAATATGACACAGGATTGAGGGAGGGTTACCTTACCCTTACCCTTACCCCTATACTTCCTAGACAAAACCAATTAACCACCATACTGCTTTCAACCATATCAGCTGCAAGCCAAGATGAACTTGTTTGCTTTTGACAATGCCTGAGCTTAGGCCTGTCCTCCTCAAAGGGAATGAACCCAAGGTGTTGGATCAGCCCCAGGTTGTGCAGGGTGCGGGCACACATAGACGTGTCTTCCAGTTCCTGGTGTTATAATTGAATACCACAGATCTGGCTTCTAAGGAGGGCATCAAGAATTTGGTCTGGGTGGACTCAGATAAACTCTTCTAATGGCATTTTTGGTGTCCCCCAGTAATCAAAAAGATCATGGTTGCAGACCTGTTGAGCCAACTGGTTTCCAGCCAGAGACAATCAGGAAGTTTTAAACTCTGTATTTGCATTGTGGTGTGTAAGCTGAGGACCATTCTGGGGCCTGAACCCCTTTAGCCCCTCTCCCACTGAAGAGCTTGCCTTTTGAGTGGTACTTGGGGCCCACCTGGAGCCTCAGTGCTCATTTGGCCATGTAGTTTCTCTGACAGTAAAGAGACCTTGCTTTGCACTAGAGGAAAAAAAGAAAAAAAAATGTAATAAATGTTAAGTCAGTGTAACAGTTTAATCACCACTTAGTTTAACCTTCTTATTTTGACAAAGCTATTAGAACTTTATTATTGTTGTAGTTGTTCGTGCCTTCTATGATGTTTCTAGATACTTATTTATTCAATATCTTCTTACTTAGGTTTTTCCTGTTGTTTTGAGAAGAAATTAGGTTTCTGAGGATGATGAGAGATTAGGATGAAGCTGTTTGTCAATTTGCCATATAGCATGCTATCTGGCACCTAGTTGATACCTGATAAATATTTGTTGAATAGAAAAGATAATTCACCATGATCAAGTGGGTTTCATCCCAGGGATGCAAGGATGTTTCAATATGTGCAAATCAATAAATATGATTCACTACATAAACAGAAGCAAAAACAAAGACCATATGATCATCTCAATTGATTCAGAAAAAGCATTGGATAAGATTCAACCCCCTTTCATGGTAGAAACCCTCAATAAACTAGGCATAGACGGAACATATTTACAAATTATAAAAACCATATATAACAAACCTATAGTTCACATCATACTGAATGGGGAAAAATTGAATGCATTCCTCCTAAGAACTGGAACAAGACAAGGGTGCTCACTGCCACCACTTCTATTCAACATAGTACTGGAAGTTCTAGCCAGAGCAATCAGGCAAGAGAAAGAGATAAAGATCATCCAAATTGGGAAAGAGGAGAGCAAACCATCCCTGTTTGCTGATGATATGATCTTGTATCTAGAAAATTCTAAAGACTCCACCCAGGGACTCCTGGAATTGATAAATGAATTCAACAAAGTCTCAGGTTACAAAATCAATGTACGCAAATCAGTAGCATTTCTATATACTAATAACAGTCAAGTGAGAGTCAAATCAAGGGCTCAATAGCATTTACAATAGCTACAAAGAAAATAAAACACATAGGAATATACTTATGCAGGGAGGTGAAAGATCTCTACAAAGAGCACTATAAAACACTGATGAAAGAAATCATAGATGACCCAAAGAAATCAAAAAATATCCCATGCTCATGGATTAGTAGAATCAACATGGTTAAAATGTCCCAATACCCAAAGTGATTTACAGATTCAATGCAGTCCTCAAAACAAACAAACAAATAAAAAAACAAAACTAATGTTATATTTCACAGATCTAGAAAAAATAGTTCTACACTTTATTTGGAACCAAAAAAAAAAGCCCAAATAGCCAAAGCAATCTTAAGCAAAAAGGGCAAATTTGGAGGCATGAAACCATAAAAATTGTTGAAGAAAACATAGGAAAAACTCTTATAGACATCAGCCTAGGCAAAGAATTTATGAATAATACCCCAAAGACAAATACAGAAACAACAAAAATAAATGGGTGAGACTTTATTAAATTAAAAAGCTTCTGCACACCAAAGGAAATAATCAACAGAGTAACAAAGAATTCAACAGAATCTACAAAGAACTCAAACAAATCAGCAAGATAAAAACAACCCCTTAAAAAGTGGGCAAAACACATGAATACCAGTTTTTCAAAAGACAAATGGCTAACAAACATAAGAAAAAAATGCTCAACATCACTAATCATCAGGGAAATGCAAATTAAAACTACAATGAGCTATCACCTTATCCCTGTTAGAATAGCTTTTATTAAAAAGTCCAAAAACAACAGATGCTGGTATGGATGCAGAGAGAAAGAACACTCATATACTGTTGGTGGGACTGCAATTTAGTACAACCTCTATGGAAAACAGTGTAGAGATTCCTCAAAGAACTAAAAGTAGATTTACCATTTGATCCAGCAATCCCACTACTGGGTATCTACCCAAAAGAAAATAAGTCATTTTTTTCAAAAAGACACCTGCACTGGAATGTTTATCATTGCAGCACAATTCACAAGTGCAATAACAAGTGGAATTAAGTCCAATTCACAAGTGAAATAAACCTAAGTGCCCATCAATTCATGAATGGATTAAGAAAATGTGGCATACATATACCATAGAGTACTACTTAGCCATAAGAAGGCATGAAATAATGTCTTTTGCAGCAACTTGGCTGGAACTGGAGATTATTGTCCTTAGTGAAGTATCTCAAGAGTGGGAAAACAAACACCATATGTACTCTCTAATAATTGGGAGAGAAACAATGGCCACACACAGATACAAAGAGATGTAATGGTCATTGGAAACCAAGAAGGGGGACGGTGGGAAGGGGTGAGGGGTAAAAACTTATCTATAGGGTACAATGAACATTATCCTGGTCATGGGCACATTAAAAGCCCCAATTTAAGCCTTATAGAAGATATCCATATAACAAAGATATTTGTACCCCCTTATTATTTTGAAATAAAAATGTTTTTTCCCATAAATATCTATCTCCTTTTTCCTGCTATAAAACACAATCTCCCATTATAAATAAAAATGCTGTAAGTTTTATCTTTTGCAAGATAGTGAAAGAAGAGTTTGCCTCTCACTTGGAGGGATGACAGTGTGTAAGTATGGTTTTCTGGCACCTAGTTTAGAATTACCTGGGGACACTTTCAAACATCTGGATTCTTAAGCCCCACCCAAAACCTACTGTAGGAGATCTCTGAGGGGTGGGGCAGGGGATAACTGAACAATTTCCCCAGATGAATCTTTCTGCACATCCAAGTTTTTGACTAGAGGGTCCCAGAATTAATCTCCAAGCTTTGGGGGCATATGCCAGTTAAGAATTAGGCTACAACAGCTCCTCTGGCTCTAGAAGCAGCTTGGCTTTCTAGCTCTCTTTTTGTTTCTCTGTATCTCCCAGAGTTGTTTTCTCCAAGCAGTGAGGCACTGGTAATATTTGTTATGTAAATGCTAATGAAGTTCCTCATATTTTATAACCAGTAGTCATGACATAGTATATAAATTGTTTATATCAGTAGTTGTGACATGGTGTCTAGCTGAATACAAGTTCTGCAGGTGACAGCTGAACAGGGTCAGCCTCTTTGCCCAAATTCCTTCTCACTCCTATTTTAATGCAGTAAACCCACAGGGTACAATGTCAGCAGAGGTCAGACACTGTCCTCTGGCAGCAGAGCTGTACTGAAATCCTACTTTCCATGCCTGGATGTTAATTTACATGCATTAAGTTTGCTGAATTTGCAGGAAAGAATGATCTTTCCTACAAACCAATTTGTAATTTATAAATACCAGAATATTAAAAGATCATTTTAAGATGGTGAAATGTTTAAATATAATAACATATGTAGACATAATCGAGTAATCAAAATTCTCAAAGTACTTGCTTCATTCTGTACCCAGAGCCATGATCTTATCCTGTAATGAAAGAAATACTACATTTGTAGTTCTTAGTTGTACCAGCTTAGCTATTGCTTGTGTTTATTTTCCAATAGGTTGAAGTTTAAGAGACAAACAGAAGAATTTGCTTTAATCATTATGATGAATTTATTTATCTTTATTATCAATTGAAAAAACAATTCAAATGGTGTGATTTCTTAACATTTGTTTTTGGGAGGAAGAAAGAAGCATGAAGTACCTGAATTTAGGCAGTGGAGAAAAATAGGTTTCTTTACAGAGATTATATGTTGCTATTTTTGTAAATAACTTTTTTTTTCTTATTTAGGAAAACAATAACACATTACTAAAGAATTTATGGAAAATATAGAAAGTATAAAGAACAAAAAGAAAATTCTTCAATGACTGTTCTATTTAAGTTGTCTAACATACTAGCTTGTTTAGGAGGAAAAGAAGAAAGAGGGAAAAAAGATAGTTTACATTTAGGAAGTACCTGCTGGGCATTGGGTTATTCGAATATATGTATATACCATCCCATTTAATTCACCCAACAGTCTTATATGAGAGGCCTTCCCATCTCCATTTTCGAGAGTATGAAATCTGAAGCTCAGAGATACGAATTAACTTGCTTGGGTTGAACCAGCTACTCACTGCAGAGCCTGGTCTGCTCAGCTTTTTTTACTAATCACAGTGATTTGTTTTCAAGCCTGTTCTGTTTAGCTTGGGCACCAAGATAGGAGATTTTCCTGCCATACATATGAAAGTAGTTGCTCAAAAATTGCACTTTTGATGTGTTTACTCTGATGGGTAAGTATAGCCCGAGGGGAAAAATCCAAAATCTCTGCGCTGACAGTGACTTGAAGGCTCCTTCTAGAGGGGATGCCTTGGTGGGAAGAGAAAGCCTTGTCCTGACCACCTACTAAGGAAAAGGACACAGCAATTATCGGACTTGATTCTGTTCTACCTCCATGCAGGGGTCAAACGTAGAGATGGAGATGAAGGCAAAACCTGCCTCTGTGTGTGTGTGTTTAAAATAATTCCAGATGGGAAGCTAAAAATAATGAATGTCATTTTCTGAAAATTAGTTTAAAAACTCCTTCCTCCTGCCCCAAGTTTGCCCCAGGCAAAACAGCATTTTTATGTTTCTAGAGACCCGCTGCAGTGAGGGACAAGGCCCTGCAGCAAGGGGCGGTGGGAAGGGGAGGCTGGCAGGGCAGGTGCTGTCCTGGCACAGGTGTTTCCGCTCTGCGTTCCCTCAGGGCATGGCTGCCAGGGAGGCTGGGGAGGAGGAGCTGTTTGGGAAAGACAGGAGAACTTACAAAAGAGCTGCCTTGCTTGGCCAGTGCAGATGATATTGCCTCTTCCCTTTGGGTCCTCGAATGCCGTGCTTTCCTCCTTGATTTGCACGGGGAAGGGATGCAGGGCAGGATGGGTAGCCGAAACTGGCTAGACTCTCTTGTGCAACTGGTTCCTCTTATAATGGTGCCCGCCGGCAGGCAGTGAAGCCCCTTCCACCTCCAGGGGTTGGTGGCAGCGGGTGGTGAGGGGTGAGGGATGTCTGTCTCCCTGCCAATGCCAGGCTCCTTCTTACAGACAGAGGTGAGGCTGGGGTGGCCCTAGAAGTCCCTGGCCTCTTTCCTGCAGTGTGTGGCAGAAGGCAAGTGCACCCGTGGCCGGAAGGTAAAGCTTAAATTCCATGCACTCTGCCTTTGTTTTTCTTGTATTTCTTTTACTGCTTATTCTGATCAAAACCCGGTTTCGCTTCCCTTATATTGGTCTTTCCCCAAGTTGGGTGTTCATGCTTTTGTGGTAGAGGAATGATTTTTAGCTAACATTGGAACAAATACTGTTTATTTGAATAGTTATACGATTTAAGTATTTACCAAAGAGAAAAGGTTAAATAAAATCCAGATTTTTAATGGATATTGTTGCATAGGGTGTTGTTTTAGGTAGGATAAATGCTAAGCTGCTATGACAAAGAGATCCCCAAGATACTGAATCTTAAATAAGAGAGTTTGTCTCCATTGAACCTGTCTGATGCTTGGGTCCGTGGACTTGCTTAGGAACCCAGATTCTTCCAGTTGTGCCATTTTGTCATCCTCTACGGCATTGTTCTCCTCTGGGTGATTGAAGCTGCCACATGACCTTGCTGTTTCTAACCTGTTAGAAGAAGGAAGAAAGAGAGGAACTTCATGACAAGAAGTTTAAATAAGGTTTAAATAAGTAGAAGTTGTGTATATTAATATTACTTCCGTTGATGTTCTGTTGTCGCATGGCTGTACCCTGTTGCAAGGGATACTGGGTGGCCATGGCCTCAGCCAGGACTCAGCGGTATGGGGGTTCTCTCTTGCTCTAAAAACGACATAGTGGAAACCAAGGGGCACTTGGGAATCTCTACTACAGATTAAACACAAATTAGAGAAAACTGATAGGTAACAAATAGTGCAAATTGTACACAGATGGGAGGGAGCAAAATTGCGAAGGAGGCAGGGGAACAACTGAGGCTCAGGAAATACTGCGTGAGAATGATGGACAAAGCTTAAGGTCTTCCTTCCTTCTGTCGACAAAGCAGAAGACTAAGCAAAGTGCACCAGAAAGGGGGCTGGGTTAGGATCAGTGAGCAACGTGATCCCTGGGCTGTGTGTTCTTGGTCTGCCACTAACCTAATTTGAACTTGGGGTTAATCATAATTTCTTCCTGTAGCATAATCTGCACAGAGGAGGAATTAGATGAATGCTGAGGCCCCTTTCATTGTTAAAGTTTCTGTGAATTTCTCATTGTAGAGCTTCATCCTCAACAACTTCTAAGATAGGACATATTTGGATGGAATCGAGGTACGGGCATTCCCAACCCCAGAAATCTCTCATGTAGATGGCTTGCGTGCTCTCTTGATTTCTGTCTGTCTCTCTCACACGCGTGCGAAGTGGTGAGTGGGCTTTGCATTTGTGAATTGATATCCATGAAAGGACATACCCAGCCTACGCCTCTCTGCCCAATCCCCACTTCCAGCGTGATACCAAAGGGGTATCCCTCCTAGGCCAGTTACTATACTTGCTGACAAGATATGATCTATTTCCTTCTTCCAAGGTTGGTTACACACAAATTCTGGGCTCCATTTTTATTCTCCTTCTCTTGAGTGGTGTGTGACCATTTTCCTTTTCTGGTCAGCAATTAGAGGCTCCTAGCAGTGTGGTCAGCCAAGGTGTGCTCCCCACAGGGAAGGAGAATCCCCTGTATTTGGCAGTAACATTTCCTTTGATCTTCCAGTGGTTCCTGATTCTCCTTTCTTTCCTGTTCTTGGGGATTCTTATTCAGAGATTGAATAGTGAAAAACTGGGATTTTGCAGAGCCTTAAAAAGAACACAAAGAAAACAAGTTGTTAAATTCAAGAAGCATGTAATGAAATCATGCTGTGCCAAACTCTGTTCTAGGTAGAGAAAGAGACACAAACAAGACTTAGTCTCTTCCCTATGCTGCTTATGAGTCTTTCCATGATAGTTTAGAGATGGCTTCCCTCGAGATAGCAACATTGACCAGTAATATTTTTCAAAGTGTTTTATGCAGCTGTTGATTTCCAGAGAAACATGGACAAGGCTTCATAGGCTATTTCACAAATGCAGTTAAAACTTTAAATACGTTTATGAATTTGTAAATGATTTTCTAAATTTTAAGGGTGGTAACAAAATAATTTCTTAACCTTTCTACTCTTCTTGTTCATGAAACTTCAGTCAAGAATGAGGATCACATAGAAATTTAAGGAAAATGTACATTTTTAACTCAATTCTTTTTCTATTTTCTAGAGGAAAATGGAAAGAAGTTTCCATAACACTCGCAAGTCTGCCCTCAAGCTTTGTAGCATAGTAACAATAATAATAGTAACAGTAAGTCAGGAAATTTTTTATTGCTTATGACTATGGACACTCTGGAGCCAGATTGTCTGGGTCTAAATCCTAAACTTATGGTTTATTGGTCATGTGACTTGGGGGAAATTATAGAAACACTGTGTGCCTCAGTTTTCTCATCTGTAAAATTGAGATGATGATCATACTTTTTTGTATTGTTGTGAGGAAAATAAGTTAATTTTTTTGAAGTCTTTAGAACAATGCCTGGCATGTACTAAATACTTAGAAGTATTTATTAAATAAATAAATGAGACCGGGCGTGGTGGCTCATGACTCTAATTCTAGCACTCTGGGAGGCTGAGGCGGGAGGATTGTTTGAGCTCAGGAGTTCGAGACCAGCCTGAGCAAGAGTGAGACCCCGTCTCTACTAAAAATAGAAAGAAATTAGCTGGACAACTAAAAATATATAGAAAAAATTAGCTAGGCATGGTGGCACATGCCTGTAGTTCCAGCTACTTGGGAGGCTGAGGCAGGAGGATCGTCTGAGCCCAGGAGTTTGAGATTGCTATGAGCTAGGCTGACGCCATGGCACTCTAGCCCAGGCAACAGAGTGACACTCTGTCTCAAAAAAATAAAATGAATAAATAAATAAAAAGTAAATAAATGTAACAGTTCAAATCCCTTTAACACAAATTATTGATGTTAAGCTGGTATTGATTCTTTTTTTTTTTTATTTCAGCATATTATGGGGATACAAATTTTAAGGTTTCAATAAATGCCCTTTCCCCCGTCCCCCACAAGTCTGAGTTTCCAGCATGACCATCCCCCAGATGGTGCACATCTCACTCATTATGTATGTATATACCTGCAATATTCATTTTTTCTCTCTTGTC